>JAMZAV010005136.1:0-161417 GCA_024449915.1 Sweltsa coloradensis
GGGGTTTTATAAATTATCGGACTAAAATCATAGGATGCATAGGTCAAAAAATCCCCAAAAATTTTTTTGAAAAATTTTAAAATTGTCTAGAAATAAAAATATAAAAACAAGCAAAAACCCTACCTACTGTTTCTTACTATTGGCTTAAGCTACCCAAAAAATCAAAATTTGTGTCTGAGTAAAATAGTGTTCGATTAAATGGTATTGGAAATCTGCAAATTTAACATGAGGAACATAGGCCGTTTCTGCTCCCTTAAGTCAAGTCAAGTACAACTGTACAAGAAAAAGAGCGACGCGATGGCCATTGCAGATATACTCCCTCGGCGGAAAACAAGACTCTGGCTGCGGTAACAACGTCCAAACCCCTTCCGAACTCGCGACCTACTACCTACTAGCACCGTTTACAAACATAAGCACGAACTGATGGATTAACCAATTGGGGTGATTGGATATTGTTAACGTTATTTTTATGCAGTTTGGCAATCGGGGACGAAGGAGGGAGTAAGGGATGACGCGGGGGGAAGGGGTGGACGGGCCTGTGCTGGCAAAACCCAGCCACAAGTAGGGGGAGGGCAGGGGTTCCCACACGTGTAGCGTCCCCGTCTGTGTCATCACCCGTCCGTGTTGCTTTGTCTTTGCCGTCGGGGAGGTAGTCAAAGGGAAGGGGAAAGTCCCCGACGACGACCCAGAGCTCGCCATTAGTTTCAGGGAGTGAAACTCCCCTAATCAGAAGTTCAGAAGTTAAAAAACTTCTGACTTTAACGGGAATTGAACCGGACTTCGCTTTGGGAAACCAGATACGAAAACCAAAAAGGGACCAACGAGCGACCAAGGTTTGAATGTTTTTTAACGGGCCAGAATTTGGGGCCAAAATGTTATAGAAATTCCCCCCATGGAACCAGACAAAACATTATGTGAATCATTCAAATAAATTTAAAAACTAAATATTTTAAAACGCAAAAAAAAACAAAGGTCGATGAAAAAACGTTTTATCCCTTTGCATATATAAATATATGTTTTTTCTTAAGTTTCGGGACGAGTATGTTGTAATTTGTCTTGGGACATTTCCCCGCTTGTTTGAGTTTGCTGCAAAAGACTTGTCTTCCCCTGGCACCGACGTTTCGCCAGAATCGATCGGCATGATCACGAGTATCACTAGTAGTCTTCCTTTTTTAAGAACACGCATAATGACAGTCCCCAAAAAAAAGCGTCGAGTGCCAGGCGACAGACAAAGGTCTGTAGCAGCAAACTCAAACAAGCGGCGGAATGTCCCGGAAGACAATTACAACATATATATATAAGACGTTCTTTAGAACGTTCTGGAACATGACTATAAAAATAAAACTAATGCATTAACCTCGGATGCCCCTGTATCACATCATAAACGACATAAAACTGGTTCAAAAATTGCCGATAGTGATGTAAGGCAGTTTAATTCAAGTATTTGGCAGGTGGTGTCACAGAAAAAACATAATCATGCTGACAAAATAATTTACTCTGTTGAAAAGACATGAGATACTTGCAACTCCGATTTTGTTTTCAAAGATTAAATCTTAAAGCAGCCGAGTCTTGGTTTATGTAGCCACAACTACCATTGCTCTGCCAGTACAGTGGTTTTTGTAACAGATACTTAAATACATACTACCCACAGAATGGACTCTTTTGTGAAAATAGACATAACACAAGCACGCCTCGCACTATTGTTCAGAGCACAGTCTCGTCCCTCTTTGTTTAATTACTTTAACGATCTGGAAAACCTCCAAAAAGGGAAAAAAATAATATATGTGAACACAGTTTTTGATTTAGGGTAAAAAAAATGAAAGAACCATTCATTTAGTTTATTTTTTATTATTTAGAGAATTATTTATAGTATACAAATGGCTGCAACCAAATTTGCTCACTCTAAACTTATCAGACTTATCAGACACTTATCAGACTCTAAGTTTGAATTTACAAGTCCTCCAATGGCAGATTTCTGTGTAATTGATTCAATGCTAGGAGATTACATTACCACTAAAAAGTCTATCAAGAGTTTATTGAGTACACAAACTCGTATGTCTAAAGAAAGTATTTTCAAGGAGATTGACTAGTGACCTTTTTTGAAACGTCACTGGGAAAAACCCCAAAGTCGTTGTTAAACGAGCAAGAAGGGAGCCAAGTGTTGAGTAGCGGGAAATCCCTTTTCCTAAAATACCTAAGGCGGGATCAAGCCCTATGGGGAATGATCCCGGGTACTCAACACAGGCTCACTCACTCTTTTAAAAAACCACTTTGGGCGTCTCCCAGTTTTTAAATGAACTTTTTAAAAATGGAATATTTTAAAAAAACGTATTACGTAAAAATATTAACAAATTTCAAAGAAAAAACAAAATCACCTAAGTTTTTTTTCCCATTTTACACCCCCCAAAAAAAAAAATATGGGGTGTAAAAATTAAAAAAAAATTTCAAAAAAACGGGTAAAAACCCCCCAACCTCCGTGCGGTAGACTTAATGTTCCCGGGCCATGTCACCCAGGTAGATCTCGTCCCGCTAGTGTACTAAACAAAGCTTCGTTTTTTAAAAAATAAATTTTTTATTTATTGAAGACAAACCGCAATGAATCTAGCTGATTTTGTTAGCAGTTCCAGTAAACTCGCCCGGATGTATGTTTAAAATTTTCGGGCCAAATCGTCAGCGGTTGGCTGTTTTTCGACGTACAGAAGACAGAAGAATACAAAAAAGAGGGCCGTTGAGTTGAAGGAGACACTCGGTGCCCCGCTCCCTGTTAATACATGTTGACATGAAAACCCCAAAATTGAAAGTACCAATTACGAACAAGCGCTCCCAAACTGAAATGGTTTGCAACTTAAGTTTAAAAAACTTAAAATCTAGAATGTGCAAGTAATCAGAAACTTGAGAGAGAATGCCAAATTCCCCAAATTTTAACCAAGTTGGAAAAACCACAAAATTTGTTAAAAAACTAAAGGGTAAACGCTACTATCAAATCCGAGAAACTTGTAAGGCATCAGTTGCTGCTGAAAATCCAGCTTAACCATGCAAGAACTGTTCCCAAAGAAAGAAAACTAGTCAAGGAAAAGATTGACCAACCACCTCTCAAGGTACAAGTCAAGCCTAAAATTTGTTATATCATCAACAGAATCATCAAAACCCCTAGATGAAATTCATTCGCTTCCCATTGCGGAAATTTAAAAACCAAATTTTGAAAATATTAAAGTAAGAGGTAAAAAGAAAACCCAAGAATAAATCTGAAAAAGAGTAGAAGCTACATCAAAAAAATGATATCGATTGAAAAAGAATTGTGAAGGCTTACAAAAGCGGGACAAAAAATTATGTACCACAAAAAATTTCTCCTGATCATCATCTAGATTTTGATAAAACCTTGACAGGGGAGAATTTAAAACAAAGTATAGTCGCAATTTCGAAGTTCATGTAAAGCTTTTTGAAGATTTTAAAACCTCATTTCTTTAAATTCAAGACAAGCAGTGAGGAAATTTGAACGGTGAAAATGTCTTTGTCAAAATGAAGCTAAAAATCTATCATGAGCTCATTTCAGGGTGTAATTTTTATATTGGAGGATAGATCTCTGACTTTCTACAAGTCTCAAGTGTAAAAAATGTTTAGGTTTGGACATATAAGCAAAAATGTCCCAAAGGGGGAAAAGGGACAACAGTACTCATGGGAAGAGAGGGACATGTACGTAAAGTTTGCATGTTTTTTTAAAACCCTCAATTTTTGTCCAAATGTAAAGGCCATAATTTTCCCAAAATGATAGGTTTTTAAATTTAAAAAAGCTTTGCACTGCTTACAAAAGAAATTGGAACGTTTAAGTCTAAAATCGATTAGGTTTATTAGGCCAAGTACTAAAAATAGTAAAGCAGAACACCCAAAGAGTAGAGCTGTTCTCCCACATTTAAAAAACCTTTTATGGAGAGAATGACGTGGATTTTGCTTTGATTCAGGACCCAAATTACCTATGATGGAGGGTAAAGGTTTTGGTAGGGCATGTCGATTGTAAAAAAATAATGGCCCTTTTAAAAACGCAATTGTTTTTCGCAACCGATTTGATGTATACTACTTTATACTTCTATTATACGGGGTGCTTTGGGGAGAGTTATTTCACCACCATGCCTAATTTTAAAAACCCGGACCGTAAGAAAGAGGGGTTTTAAAAAAAGGAATAAACGAAAAAAAAGAATAGGTAAAGAGGAAAGGGGAATAGTGGCCATACAAGTAAAATGCAGAAAAGTTGGGCGGGACAACAGAGAGCAAAAAGAACGGGTACAGGACTACTATCAACAAAAAAAACAGAAGTTAAAAGGGGGGCACAAAAAACTATTTGGTCTCACTAAGGACAGGAACCAGGAAAAACACCCAAAAAAAACCCATTTGTGACAAAGAAAATGTAAGTTCATACCATGTCAGGATTTGAAGGAATAACCGAAAGCTGGAAGAGAGAACCCAAAAAATGGGGACACGAACAAGGACGGTACATAAGAAAACATAATGGGTTTTAACGAAAAAGACCAACAATAGGCACACAAGTACAACCATGTAAAACACCAAAAAACCCTAGAAAAGAAGGTTTTTCCCAAAGGTGGGTGTGGAGACAAGAAGAAAATTTTAAAAAATCAAAGATTGTAAAAGGGGAAGGAACGGGACATAGACCCCAAAGAAAAGAGTAATCCGTAAATACAAGGATGAAAAGGAACCCTAAAATTATCATTTTTGAATAAAAAACGAAAAAAACTAGTGGATGTAATGTAGAAAAACTGGATATATTAGGGTGAGTGAAAAAAAGTGGAAGGGGTGGGTTTTTTGATGGATTTTCTTTAGTCTATATTATCCCAATTTGGGCAATCGAGACGAAGGGAGGGACGAAGGGGACGCGGGGGGAAAAGGGGGTGGAACCCTGGACGGGCCTGGCGGTCAGAACCAGCCACAAGCATAGGGGAGGGCGGGGGTTTCCCCCCACCGTGGTGCCCCGTCGTGTCATCATCCGTCCGTGTTGTCTTTGTCGTCGACGTCGGGGAGGTAGAAAAAAGGGAAGGGTTCCCCCGACGACACCCAGACCCCGCCATTATTTTCAGGGAGTGAAAACCCCCTTTTCAGGGCCAAACCCCGGAAAAGGGTGTCGGTTGGAATTGAAGGCCTTTTACTGCTGTGGTTGTGGGCCTAGGGGATGGGGAAAAATTTTATTTTGAAAAAAATTTTTTTCAACACTAGGCTCAAATGGTGGAACACCCAGTAAAAAGTGTTTGGTGTTATGCCGATGGCAACCATCTACGACGAAATTAAAAATCAAACATTTCTTTTTAAGCAAGGCCCCCACAACTTAAAGACTTTTCTCCACACTTTGGATCAAGGCTTGTGGCAGGGGCAATTTGGTAGGAATTCAAGAAGGATTTCTACGGGAGCTTTTTCCCTTTATGCGTTTTTTTTCTTTATTTTTTGTGTCAAGTTACTATGGTTGTTGGTCGTTTTTCTAGTCTTTAAAAATTAATGTAATTCAACAGCAAAAAAAACACAATACAATAATAAAAAAACATGGCGCCCCTAGAAAACCCCAAAAAGCACAGTCATGCCATGGCCCGTCCCGGGGGAAGCCGTGGAGAGGATTCAGGGGGACTTAGGGGAACCGTTGCAAAAAAACACCTTCCTGATAGCTGTCGACTCCTACTCCAAGTGGACAGAGAGTGGTGTCACCCCATGCCCTAAACAGTAGTGATTCACCCCCTGCGCTCACCGGGGCAACACACGGTTTACCCGATCCCCTAGGGGGGGGTGCACCAGTAAGGGGACCTTTATGTAAATAAGTTATTTTGGCCCCTCCTGGGTGGAATGGAAAGCAAACTGCATGTGTTGCCATCTAGTGTTGTTTATGTAACTACAGTGATTGAAAATATTTGTTTTTGGGTTGTTGGTTGGCGAAAAAAATAATTTTATTTCCTGTCAATGGGGCTCACTTAGAAGTCTGAGAAAGTTATGCGGGTATTTTATATGCCTGTATGAAAAAGCATAAAGGTTGTACAAAAGTAACTTATGTAGCAGTTAAATTTAAAAAAATACGCAATTTATTATAAATTTCAGTATATCTTAGAAGTTGTAAGCAAAGGGTTTGGGGGAGGCCCATTACTAAAACACAAAGTGGCAAAATTCAGAGATGGCATACTTTCCCCTTTTAAAAAACAGTGTTTTAGTAATGGGCACTTGAAACTTCAGCATGTATTCCTGATATTGCCCTAGTCTTAGTGCAGTGATTTAGTTTTGACAATTTTCCTCTTTTTCCATTGAGGCAAACACTTTGGTTTACTAAAAATGGAAAAGGGGGTTTTAAGGTAGCCTAACCCCAAAAATCAGTCACGTAATTTTTTTCAGTAAAGGAGAGTCGGTTACAGTGCAGTACAAGCAGCCCAGGAAAAGCCATGAGCCAAAAGCAAGCAAGCAAGACTTATGGGGGCTAGAGAATTTTGAAAAAGGAAAAGTTGAAAGCAGAGAATCCAACATGAGGAAGAGGGGTCCTAATACGTCCTATTACGAGGAGGAGGAGGTTTAAAAAAAATGGCTAAGCTATGTCAAAAAGGGGTTTCCCCTGCCACCCCGAAATCTTTTAAACACAGTTAAAAAATTGTTTAAAAACAAGGCCCCGATGAAAATCCTTTAAAAAAACACATTTAAAAAAAGATTGTATTAGAAACAAGGCTCGATAAAAATCCTTTCAAGGATGGCAGACCTGGGAGGACGGGTTCGCTAGTTTTTAAGGCACCACCCTAAATTTAAAAAAAGCATCCCCGAGAGTATTCCCAAAGGGCAGGGGCCAGGTCAAAAAAGGGGGAAATCGAGGCTTTTTTAAGAAGTCAAAAATTTTGACTGAGGAATTTTATTAGGACAAATGCAGAACCCGGAAAGAATTTTTAATGCTGATGAATTGGTTTCATGTTTGCCCCAAAACAGACAAAGTTATGGTTTGTACCGAGAGGATCAATGGTGAAGTTTTTATAAGGGGGTTTTTGACGAATCCGACATAAGAAAATGAAACTGTTCCCAAGTTAATACAAAAATGCCCCTAGACCAAAAAAAAAATACTGTTCCAACACAAAGCCTCTACAGAGAGCCAACAAATTCCCCTCCAAGAAGTCAAGACCTTTTACATATTTTTCAAAAGAAAACGTGTCAAGTTGTCGGATATTCCTTCAAATCAGTAGCTTACTCCCTTCGCATTCAGTGATCCCGGACGACGGTGCAAATTTTAGTAATAGTGACAGTACCCTTTAATTCGTAAAACAAGTGAAATCGGGTGAAAGGAATTGGCTGTGAAAAAAATTTACTACCAATAACACAATAAGCCAGTGATGTGATAGATGACAGTGACACCTCTATTGGATGGTTTTTCAAGAGTTCTGTGATAATGCGTTAGTAGGATAGTGATGACAGAAATTTACACGTGTGACGAAAAATACATCTAACTTCCGCGGTCTTTTTAGTGTTTTTTACTTAAATTTTTGGCTTTTAAATTTTTGTCAGCAATGTGGTTCGAAGAAAAGGGAGCAAAAATTCGTGGTGTATGGGGACTGATTGAGTGTATTTAATAAGTCATTAATGGTACAAAAAATTTGGGGCTTCACAATCAATGAAAAAAAAAAACAGCCAAGGAAAACGTTTTGTAACATCAGAAATTTGGCTCTCTGGCATAAGCTACGTGCTTTTTCCCCGTGTGGGGAAGTTTAGGACATTTTGGTATCTTTTACCATATTAAACCCTTTTTAAAATAAATACCTTTACCTGTATCTAGGTTTTTATTTGAAGTATCTGCAATTATCAGATACAAGTATTTTTTTTTCAAATTCCAGGGAAAAGTAAAAAGAACTTTTTAACTTTCCCATTTGAAAAACAAAAGCAGGTCCACTAATGTAAGTACTGCAATCATAGACTTTTTGAAACTAGCTAACGACCCGGGCGAATAGTCGATACTTTAATCTGGAGGCCATGGAGCGAGTTTGCATTTTAAAGAAGAATGGAGCGAGGTATTTTGTAAAAAGAATAAGAGTGAAGTTAAAAGAAAAGTCATCGCGGCGAAGGGTCGGATGCAGAACGATATTGTTTTTAGACGAGTTTCAAAATCAAGTGACGAGATTGATAGTAAAAAGCCCCGTTCCCGAAAATTCCCAAAGGAGATCTATTCAAATAACATCGATCCTCAGCAAGCACAGGCGTAACATAGACAACGCCTTGCAGGTCTAGCCTAGTTCCAAGCTGATCATGACTTTTCCTTTTCGCATCAAAGATGAAAAGTAAATATACACCTAAATTTATCTACGATAGGACATAACATTCGCTCGCCGTTTTAATTTCCAGAAGCAGCACGTAAGTAATAAGAAAGTATTCTTATCCCCAGTGGGGTTTGTTTGCAACACCTACAAAAGAACTCAATAAAAAACCCCTAAAGTACAGAAACGGGCCCCCGGACGTGTGTTGGGCTTTATCACACACGAAAGAACAAACATTTTTCGAACAAACCCCTCAGGTGTACGGGCAAAACAACGGAGCAAAACACTGGGGAAACAAAGCTTCTCTGAATGCGGGGCAGAATTTAAAGAGAAAAACAAAACTTCAGTTGGACAGAAAGACAAGCCCGGGAAATTTAACAACATTACCAAACGATCGAGAATTTAAACAGCCCAGACTCCCTAAAACAACACACCCATCAGCCCACTATCTAGCACCAGGGAGACACAAAAAGAACGATGAGGGGTGACAAAACACGTCCGCCTGCGACAAGAATAGCGACCCATGCGAGCGAGGACGCGGACGCGCTGTGGGTTGCTGAGGTTGCGTTTTAAAAATTTCGGGCGGCGAGGTCATATCGAGCTGCAATTAAGTTTTAAGGTTCAATATCACAATATGACAGTAACACTGAATCGGAGAGGTGAATGCATTGGTTTGAGTGGTATTCTAGATGTGCAGCGAGGTTCAGTGACAATACTATAATGTTGCAGAGAGTGGGAAAAAAATGCAAAAATTAAAAGTTTTTGTGAAAAAAAGGGGGAATTTGATTATGCCATAGCATTTAAAAAAACCCAATTTTAATCAATGTAATTGATGGTCGCGCAGGTTTGGGGAGCCACGGTGTTCCCGTTTAAAACCTGGTTTTTTTCCCTTTAAAAAGCGAGGGCGATATGGGTTAGCAGCAAATTTGTTTTTTAAAGTACTTCGGTTTCAAAGAACGAATTATAATTTTCGGGCAAGGACAAAGCAGAGAAAAAAAAAAAAAATTTAGCTGAGGCCTGGGCACAGTCGCAATAGACGGAAGCATTACCCCTTTTAAAAAATTTATGGCAATAGAAGTCCCAAGCCACATTTACGACTTCCAAAAAAAAATGAAGACAATGTAGGGAGGAATACACTTTCCCAAAATATTACCTTTTGTCGACCAAAAACACTTGTCTTTTATCCAAGTGAAAGGAAAACCCGGGGGTTTGGCACAATCAAATGAAATAATCCCGTTACCTATAAGGCCTGTCCATCTGACCCCTATTGACAGTTTAAACCCCCATGGACCTTGTGGATCTGGACCAGCCTTTTTTGAGAAGTCCCCTTTTATGTAACTGGGTCCCCTAATTTGCTCGTACATGAAGATTTAGAAATGGTTGCGTTTTCTTTTGTTTTTAACAAAGAAGGCGGGAGGGCCCCAATACAAAATGCGTGTTTTTAGTTTGATGATTAAGATGTTTCTTGGGGGCGACAAAAGGTAAGACGATAGAGTAACCCCAAATAAACAATTTGGGGGTCTATTTATAATATGTTATTAATAGTTTGTTTGTTAGTTTGTTTAAAGTTTTTTTAGGGGCCCAACAGTAGAGTTATCAGGCCCATGAAAGTTTTGGGAAACTTCCAAAAAATTTTTTTTCCATAATTTGGATTACCACCCTGTTTTCTCTTTCCAAAGGGGGGAACGTTAGGGAGACGAGGGGGGTAATAGGAAAAGGGGGAGGATGTTTGGGTGGATGGTTAAAAATGGGTGGGAAAAGGGGAGTGCTCGTTGCAAGAGGGCCCGGGAAGATGGAGACGAAAAAAAGTGAAAGAAAAAAATAAAAATGAGTAAGGGTGTGTGAATGAAGAAAGGGTGATAAAAAAATTTCGCGAGAGCTCTCTTTGCAACAGCACCCCAACCAGCCAGAGGTCGCCCTTTGTTTTGGGGGATAGGGGTTCTCCAACTCACAGGCCAAAAAACGGGAAGGTAGCGGCTGGACTTTGAAGGCCCCTATAAATTAAAAAGTATTTTCCCCTTTTTTTTTTTGTTTTACGTTATGACTAAAATCACTGTTCTGCCATTTAGGGTGCAAGGCCGAAAAAGATAGTAGATGGGCTATAGCATCGGGAAAGGAGCAAAAAAAGCGTTCCCAGCCAATTAAAATATTAAACAGTGGGTTTGGGGTCATCGGAGTTTTGGCCACGTTATACGGCCAACCTTATGGGCTGTAATAAATTTGGAGGCCCTACCAAAAAAATTTCTGTTTCTTTTGGGGGCACCAAAAAATTTTGCAGCATTTGTCGGTTCAAACAAACCCCGGGGCTGCAATCCAGATCACAAAGACCTTATTGGGAAAATCCCCACGGCGATGGAAGCTGGCATTTAGTTTAAGGTTTTTTGCTAAGTGAGTTTATTAATTTTAAATTTCGCCCTAGGCCAGGGGCCAAGCCCTACCTACTCTTAATAGTGGAAGCCTGGGAAAATGTTTCATGAAGTCTATTAATTTTACAGAAAGGTTTGCACATACAAGCCAAAAGACCCCCTTGTGGGAAAATGCAGGGATTGGGTTTTACCGGGCAGCGAAGATGTGCAATCAGGAAAGTTTCTTTGCGAGGTGCAGCAGAAGAACAGGTCTTTTAAATTTATGACATTATTATTTGGCCCTGGCCATGGCCTAAGCCCTAGTCTAAAAAGGGAAGCATGGAAAAATTCAATTTTATCTATTAATTAAATTTAAAAAGCCACCCCACATTACGGGTGTAGTTTTAGAGCTACAGTGAGTAGGTGTACCACATTTCAATCAAAAAAATAGGCAAAAAAGGGCGATAAGCATTAAATTGTAATATGGGATGAACGACCAAATTAAGGGAAAATTATATAACAACACAAGATGAGAAGACCCCTACTGGACAGATCCCCCACATGCGATTAGAGAAAGAAACACCACGGACAGAGACCGAGCACCCAATGCACAACGACGAAACAGGGGAAACAAATCATCGAAAATTTGTCTGCCCCACGACAGGCAAAAAGATAAAAAAAAAAGAGGACACAAAATTTTGGGCTTAGATACCAAACCAAAAACTATTAAAACAATAATATAAATTTAAAAGACAACTCGATGAAACAAAAAACCCAACACAGAAACCGGGGAACATGTTTTGTGTCGAAGCTCTTTTCCGCACCTAAAGAACTAACACTGACCAAACATAAAATGTACAACCTATGCGGACAGAAAGACATTAAAAATGAAACATTCAGCAGAAAAGACGCCACGCCATGTACTGTGGAGGGGCCCAACGAGAACACAACGAAGAGCGAATGCAAAAACATCCCCCTGCGACAAGAACAAAGAGACTGCGAGGGAGGCTGCCTGCCGCACAGCGTGTACTGAGCCGGTAGATGGCAGTCAAAAAAAGGGGCGGGGCGGCGAGGTATATGATGTTTCAAGTCAAAGCATTAAAATTATTCAAAAATTATGAATGGCTGAGCACATGAACCTCAAGATGTGTAAAATTGGATCTGACCGAAATTTTAAAGTGTAGTGAGGTTTATTTATGATACTTCACTTTTAAAAATTGCCATCCCGGATTTTTCTGTCAAGCGGCCCAATTAGAACAAAAGGTGATTCCCCGAACAGAACGCTGCAGGTAGGTAGTTAAATTTTGCAACTAGGATTTATGAACCCGTGATTTTTAAACGACGTGACTAGAGAGGTTTAAGATTCTAGGCATAAGAATTTCATTCTTTCTTCTTTATGGGCACATGGTTGAATAGCATTCTCTTTTAGAGATATTTTACTGTCATGAGATTTCCGAGCAGTCCCGGTTTTTTCCCTTCCCCCATATAGTCGTTCATCTCGACGGCGAAAAGGCCCACAATGGGCTCACTTGGGGGCAAGTGCTAACCCCCTTAATTTGGGTTTTACACACACGGATGTATTTTTGTATAAATGAAGAAAAAATTTTATGTAAAATCGTCCGACGCTTCAAAAATGGCCGCGCTTCATTTCAAAGCCCCACATTGACTTATAAAACCCAAAAAAATTGTTAGGAAAAAATCGCAGACACTTTAATTTTTCTTGTATTTCCCTCAGAAGAAGTTCATAACAAAAAAATGAAATTTAAAAAAATAAAAAAAAAATGTAAAATCATTATAGTCAAAATAGACCCTTTTGAACCACTTTTTCCCAAATTTCGCCTTTCTTTACGGATATCTCAAAGGTACAATACAAACCCCAAGTTTTGAAAAAATCGGAATAAGTGTCAGCATATTGGCAAAAAAATGGCTATAACAGAATTTGTATCAATGAGATTTTTAAAACCCCAAATATTACAAAACAAAAGTGATGTGTTGATTTCCCTTTAAATATCGTTATTTGCACATATGTGCGTCTTTGGGCCCTAATACCAGCAGGAATTTCCCCCGGATGAATTTTATCTTTTTATCCTGTGAGGGTATACCATAAGGATAGAAAAAACTTTTGGAGACATCTGTTTTTCCGGCCCTAAGGGTTTTTTCGACGCCATCTTCTTTTGGGCATATGATATAGTACACGCTCTTGGTTTTTTTACATTTTTATACTGTTTCTTTCAGTTGTAATAAATTGAAGTAATATTTTATTCTCTATGAAATTACAATTACAGAATAAATTTTTTATTTTGGGGGAAAAAAGGGGATTAAGAAAAACATATTAGTCATGCAGATAAGTGATGCGGATTGGCTTTTATTATAAAAATAACAATTTGGGACACAATATTAGGGATGTTATGGAAATTTTTTGAATATTGTTCTATCTCAGAATTGCCTACGACATAAAGGGCCATTTGCAATTTTTCCAGAGGCGGCCAAAAAGGTGTTTGAAATTTTTTGATGATGTTAAAATTTTGGGAATTTTGAAAAAAAGCCCTAAAATATATTAAAAAAATAAAAAAATTGTATTTAGAGTCTACCCCCTCAGTCATGTAATGATTTTTTAGTGGGGCAAGAAACCAAGGGGACCTAGCCAAAACCCGTGGCCCCCCTTAATGACGACGTCGATAACCAACCAAAAATCAAATTTTTAATAGGAAATATAGTTATCAGTGGAGGACAGGCAACACCCCGGGCAACGCCCTGATCAAAAGGCGATTTAGATCAACTTTAAATTTTTTATATGCCTCGTCGCTAGGACGGCTCCAAAAGTTTTCGTTTACAAAATTCCAAAATTTGTTACAAAAACAAAAAACTGATGGACTGTCAAATCAGAAAATTAAAAAACTTTGACTTTAGCGGGAATCGAACCTGGACCTTCTGCAGTGGGAAAAGGTAGGCTAACCACAAGACCGAGCCCCCCAAACGCCTTATGTCAAATAACTGAGTGTTTCCAAGGCAGCCATTTTAAAAGAGGCCCTCAAACCCGAACCCCGTAAATTTAATGGTATAAAAATTTTTTTATTTGGTACCCAAAAAAAGGGCACGCCATTTAAAAAAAAACTTTTATGTGTTTATCAATTCAATATTTTTAAACAAAGTATCCCAAAAGGGTGGCATTAAAAACAAACAAAAAATACTTACTTATAATAAATAATAAAAACATTATTTGTACCATGATGGGAATGGACTAGTTTTTAAAACACATCTTTTTAAGAATTTTAAAAATGAAAATGAAAACGTTATGTTTTCCCCTTAAGTTTGGTAATAAATTTTCGTTTTGGAAAAGGGAATAGTCCCCTAGATGATGTCATTGGTTGGGCCCCTTTTTTTTTTTTAAATTTTTCCGTTTGGGGTCCACAAACAGAAACAGTATTTGCTATTAGCCAGAAAAACTATTTGCCAGCCCCCCACCCAACAGAGAATAAGAAACCTTTTTAAAAAATTTTTAGTATATATCCAAGTACAACAAAGGGGAAGAAAAAAAAAGTTTTGTCTTTTTTTTGTTTTTGTTGAAGAGTCAAAACGAAAATGTATTTCATTTGAACCCGGTTCAGTAATCAAAATGAAAGTGCATTTTCCCTAGTGATACTTCATCTTTAACTTTATCACACTTTTGTAATTAATTTTTGGTTTTTGATGGAAAACCCCCCAAAAGCATGGCTTTTTCCATTTCTCATGATTTTACATTTTTTTAAGCTATGTCCACTGCTTCTTATTTAATTTAGACATAAAAAAAATAAATATGGTCAAATTTTTGGAACCCTTGGCGCTTTTTTGGGGACCTCTTGGGAAGCTAGGGCAACCTTTGGCGTATTTTTGTCAATTACTTGTACACTCTTGGCGTCTTTTAAGGGTTCTAATGGTTCCAAAGAGGTAGATTTTGACACAAAAAGACCCGTTTGGTTACTTTGCTTCTTCGGCGCTAAACTGAGTGAACTTTTTTGGGAATGTTTGATTAACTAATGCGTTTGACTTTTTGTTTTCCCTTTGGGAACCAGTTGGAAAATGTTTTTGAGATTAAATCTAAACTTGAAAAAGTAATCATCGTAAAAGCCATTATTAAAGCAAATTGTGGTTTTTCTTGGAACATTCAACACTTTTTTCCAAGAAATGCCCCCGGTGTGAGCCGAAAAAAAACATTTAGGGCCATTTTTGAATATGAATTTATGCTGAATTTAAAAATTTGATACTTGGGTAGGAAGCTAATGGGTGGGTTGCAAAATACATTTAGTAGGGGTATAGGAAATGGTAATAGCAATTCTGGTATGTTTGGGGGGGTCCCAAACGGATAAAATTTGAGAAACCAAATTTTGCATAATGCCCGTCATCAAAGGGCTATCGCCTTTTACAAACGAGAATTTTTTTACAAAACTTAAATAGGAATATAAACATTCCATTTTTTATTTAAAATGTTTATAGAAACACTCAAGCTTCAATGGTACAAAAAACGGTTTATTTAAGTATGAGATAGATTATTGCTGTTTTTTTTAAAGCCATGCAATTTAAAGTGATATGCGGGAAACAGATCCATTTTTTCTAAAAAGTATTGAATTGATATAACACAAAGTAAAACGTAATTTTTTAAAGGCATGCCCTGTTTGTGTACCAAATAGCAAGTTATAACCCTTAATTTTGTGGTTATATGGTGTGGGCCATCATTTTAAAAAGGGCCCCATTGGTACCACTTGTTAGTTTGACATGGCCCTATTCAAAAGTCATTCTTTAAGGCAATGGGACATAGGTATTATTTACCAAAATTTAACAACTTTATAAAAATTTTAAACAAACGTTTGGCCGCCATCTTGAAAATTGTAAAATGGCCCCCCATTTGGTGTCGTGGGGCAATTTTGAGGTAGACCAATATTAAAAAATTTTCCAGTTACACCCCCTTTTTTTGTACCAATGTTATATGTCTAAATGAAAAAAGCACAACCGCATCATTTCGAACAATAGTAATTTTTATAATCCCCCAAAAGTTCCCGGGAAAGACAAAAATTTATATCATGTAATTTGGGAAATTTTTAAGATAACCAAATATTACTTCAGATTTTTTACAACTGAATGAAACAGTATAGAAAATGTATAAAAAACCAAGAGCGTGTACATGGGATTGCCCAAAAAAAGATGGCGTCGTAAAAATCTTAGGGCAGGAACGGGGAATGTCACCCCAAAATTTTTTTTTCCTTTTTGGATACCCTCACAGGATCAAAAGAAAAAATCACCAGGCGGAATTTTGCTGGTATTATGGCCCGGGACTGACTATATGTGCAAATAACAGGATATTTAATGAGAATCAACAAAACACATGTTTAGTTTGAATTATTTGAGGTTTTTAAAACTATAGATACAAATTCTGTTATACCACTTGTGCCAAAATTTGGGCACACATTCGGATTTTTTCAAAAATTTGGTTTTAAGTCACTTTAGATATCCGTAAAAGTTTAAAGGGGTGTTAGAAAAAGTGGTTCAAAGGTTTTTTTACCTTTAACTGACTATTCCATTTGTATTTTTATTTTAGTTTCATTTGATTGTTGTGATCTTTTTCTGAAAGGAAACAAGTAAAATTTAAAGGGCTGCGATTATTTTCAACATAATTTTGGTTTTTTTAGTCAATGTGCGGCATTTGAAATGAAGCGTCGGCCACTTTGAAGGTTGGAGATTTTTACAGTGAATTTTTTCTTCATTTTAAAAAAATACATGCTCGTAATTTTTTGTAGAAACCAAAAATGGGTGCCCTTGCCCCCCAAGTTTAGGCCAACTTTCGACCGGGGAAGACTATATTGCATTTCTAGCAATTTCCAAAAGGCTGTCCATGGGGAGGGAGGGAAGTTTAAACCAGTTTCGAACGCATCTGTGCATTCAAGGAATCCCAACAATGTTCTACATCAACAGAATAGTCCCATAAAAGATGTAATGGGAAGCTTCAAGAGTTAGAGCTCTTAAACAATTTTAAAATTTTGTATGAAGATTTTGTACAAAGATTTGGGGAAGAAACATAAGAAACACATTCAATCGAGGGGATAACAACGTACCTCAGATTGATTGGATTTGCTTAACGTTTCCCTATTTTTGCACTTTTGGTATCGAGCATGAGTGGTGATAGATGAGGATGAATATGAAAAGAAGGGAGGAGGGGGAAACCGGTACCGGCACGTAGGTATCCTTTCGAAAAAATACCCAAAGGGGGCCCCAAGGCAAGTCCCCTCCGAAAGGACGGGGTAACTTTTAAGTCATGTAGGTTTTTCCACTAACCCCGGGCTGCCGAGCAGACGTTGAGGAGAACGAAAACTGTTACACTAGCTTTTGAACCCCCCATTGCCCGCCACGGATACGTGAGTTACAGAAAAGGCGGTCACCCCCTCTACCCATGACCACGCCCGATTTGCTTAACTTTGGTGTTTTGAGTGGGAACCGTAGCCTCGAATCAAAGATTTTGTTAAATGCCAACTGCAATTTAAAATAGGCAACTTCAATGCAATTTTCAGTTTAGTTCGCAAACCAAACCGGCCAGATGCCAGGTATGTTGATTGAAAATGAACTGGAATTACCGACATCAATTAGCTGACCAACATTCTTGAGAAGAATTGTTGAGATTTTGGGGGGGTAGGCGTTTTATCATCTCGTTTTGAACGTCATCAGGACCAAGGGCAGAGTTCTTTTGGCCATTACTGCGGTTATGAATTCCCATTGGGTAAAGGGAGGTTTGTTTTTTTCGTTTTTTGGCAAATTAAAGTAATGGGTATGATTCTTCACGGGTTTGTTTTTTTAGGAATTGTGGGGATTTAGCTTTTGGACGGAGACGTTAGCATAGTGTTTCCCAAAAGGGGAATGGGCAATTCAATTGAGATGTTTTTTAAAACATTATCATCAAAATCCCGGAGGGACTAAAAAAGTTTTCCCTCCCAAAAATTCTTTTTGATTTGTCCCAAACTTTGATGGATTCGACACGTAAGGACGAGAGTATTCTTCCAAGAACGTTCCGAGATAAAGGATTATAGATTTCTTTGGGCCACCCCAACAACACACAACAAGAGAGTGTTGGAAATTTTAAAAATTTTCAGAGCTTTACGCCGTTTTTAGGGCTTTTGCACCGGCGTTCCCCAAGGAATGGTAAGCTTTCTAGGGGTATGGTGTTTGCGGGATTGTTGATTGGCAGCGGAGATAATTGTTTTATAATAAAATTGATTTCTCGAAGTCATCATTTTTGTTTTTACTAAACACGGCAGTTTTCAAGCGGGCCCGCACCCCTTTTGAGTCCCACTTAGTACCTTTGTCTGGTTTTCCCTGGGGGTGCCCTTCCCCAGGATAGGGAAGTGGTCGTTTCCATTTTAAATCGGGCAGGAACCCACCAATATCAATAAGGGGGAAGGAGAGATATGTAAGGTCTATGCTGAGTGGGAAAATGTTGCAGTGCTAAAATGTGTGGAACGGGGCTGTCTCTAAGATTAAGCAGTCAATGAAGAAACAATATACGATTTCGTGAGACAAACCAGGACAAAACCCCCAAGTTGCGGCGGCAGGACCGCAAAAATTTCCTTGCAGAAAGTGCCTCCGGGTTAGAGGTGCTTTTTTCTATTTAAAACGTATCCGCCCATTTTGTTGCTCCCCAAATCTTTTATTCGCCCCTTGAAAAGGCCCGATGTTGCCATTGCTCCTACTAGGGTTTATTTCCCAAGAAACGATAAAAAACTTGTCTTTTATTGCCTTTGGGTCACCTTGAAAGGGGAACCCCCAAGTCTAACGCGGAAGCGAGCTCAGGGTTGGAAGAAAAGTCCCCTAAGAATAGCAGGGAAATTTTTTAAAACGTTGTATTTTTGACAAAAAGTATTTAAGAAATATCTTTTCACATAACGTCATTAACCATTCTTTTCTTCAACTATCCATATAGTAAAATTTAAAAAAAACCATGCTTAAAATTTTAAAATGGTTCGATTTAAAAAGATGTTTTTTGCATTTTTCATCTGCGTCGCGCCCCGATCCTCCGGTTTGGGGGTTTTGAATCAAAGAAACAAATGTGGAACCCGAGTTGCCTTTATTTGATGGGGTTAAAAGCTGCTCCTCGCTAGTCGGCCGTGGCTGCTTTGGTTCTCCTTTTTTTTACCGTGCGTTCTTTTTTTGAATCGCTCCAAAAGGGAAAAAACCATGTGTTTCCAAAACTTTTATTAAAATTCTTTTGCGACTTTTATAAATTAAAGCACAAAGTTTTAAGAAAAGAATGGTGTTTAAAACGTTCTGTGAAGATATTTCTTAAATACGCTCGTTAAAAGATACAAGCTTTTTAAAAAATTGCCAATGCTATTTTATGGGGAATTCCTTACATGCACTGAACCGCTTCCCGCTTTAGACTTGGGGTTCCCTTTTGGGTTTTTTGACGAGTAATCCCCTTTTTGATTGTCCTTTGGAACGAAGGGAGCATGGCGGTGGTCCCTTTTTTGTTTATATGGTTTTTTGTTTCAGCGCAACCTGAAAGGAAGAAAAATCAAAAAGTAAAAAACAAAGTGAGTAAAAGGGTCGGCCAAGGCGGTCTCTAAAATTAAGCAGTTTCGTATGGCATACATTTCAGCGTAAAACAGAACACATCACGAAGTTTAAAAAAACCAACATACTGCGCCACAATAGAAAAGCGCAACCACCTTCGAGCCAGTTTTAAACCCATCAGTGAAAATGAAATAAAGGTTCGGTTTTTGCGACAAATACTCAAAAACTACTTTGGAAAATGAATATGTGGGGAGAATATTTATCGGAAAGGGTTCAAAACAAAATTAGGTTCCGGAAGAAGCCTGCTAAAAAAACCCAATGACGGAAAAATCCATTTTAAAATGTGTAAAGTCTTGAAAGAAGGGCCTAGCCTGGTTTTGTTTAGGGAATAGTAAAAAAGGGATGGGGCATATTTTTTTTCCCAAAAAATTTTAAATTTTTTACGTTTTTCCGTATATTCTAGGGCCTAGGCTATTCAGTTTTCATTTGCTTATATTACAAAGTAAATGCGTTTGGGCATTGAAAAACAAAAAGTCCTTTTGCTCGGGCCCCTAGGCCTTTTATTTATTTGTACCTATACCCATGGTAGGGGTCTAGCCAACGGTAGGCCAAGGAATACCAAGTACGAAGTTGAGCCGGGGCTTTTTAAATTTTTGTTTCACCCCATTAGAATTTTATTTTTTTGTCTAGAACAAAGCATTTTTTTTCTTAGGAATGCTATGACCCTGCTGTCGCTCTCGGCAAATTTTTTTAAAGAGTTTTTTTTCAATCCGAGGATTTGCGTGTCCGAATACCCAAATTTAAAGTCTGGGCTAAGGCCAGGAATTCGACATACCCAAGACCTGAAAGTATGTGTTAATTATGTTTGTTCTGATGAACACAGAAATTCGACAAACATTGAGAAAATTATCAGCCCCAAATTTACGTTTTCACCCGAGGAAAAGCAAATTACAAACACGATACCCGTTTTTACCCACCAAGGAACCTCTGAACCAATTTGAGAAATTTTAAAGAAGGATGAATTTTAAGACAGCCAAGAGCGACAAGATATTTAAGAACAACAAGAAGAGCATGAGGACGAGAAGAATCCCTCAAAAACAAGAAGTCAAAAAAAATGAGGCTCCCCTGCCAACCATTCATTTTTAACACAAATGTCAATCCTGGAACCCCTTTCAAGAATTTTTAAAGACAGGATGAATTGAAGAAATCCCAAAAGCGACACGTATTTTAAGAACAACAAGAAAGCATGAGGACGAGAAAGAATCCCTCAAGAACAAGAAGTCAAAAAGAATGAGGCTCCAGCTCTCACAAGAAGGGATTTTCCTCGAAAGAGAAAGTTAAATTTTCTTCAACAAAGGGGAGGAAACTCAAAAAATACGAAGTTAAAAGATCATATTTTCGTCTCCTGTGGATCAATTGTAGTAAAAAAATGCCAAAGTAAGTTTTCCCTTACTCGCAGTCGAACATAAATGTCCAGTTTTGGAATAGAGCTGGGAGGGGACAACGATCGTTTTTCTTTAAAAAGTTTCGCGTCAACCTTTGCGAGGCAGACCACAGGAGGTACCCATCTCGAATAAACACTTTCCCATATCGCTTAAAATTTCAAAGCAGAAGAGCACAGTGTGTGCAAAACATTTTTCCCAACGAATTAGGGGTACTCTAAAACCAAGATACAGTTCTTTTGACGTTCTAAAAAAGCGTTCCCATTTCCACGATTAGCCTGGGGCCGACATGAGGGGAAAAAAATGGAAACAAGTGAAATGATTGTGAGACAAAAAATCAACACATAATGTTTTTCACCATCAGCTCTCATTATCGCCGGGGAAACGCTCCCAAAGGCGGTATCTTCAAAGGCTCCTATAAAAAATGCATATGATTTCATTAAAAAGAACGTTAACTTTTAAATGTGTATGAGTTAAGATCAGGGAAGTGAACTAAATATAAATTTACTAAGTTGGGGCAGAGGAGTGTGAAAATGGCATTTTTTGCACAACATGACACCCTCATAAAAAAGACAATCGTCACCGGGGGTGAACCTTGTAGAAACTGGTCTAACCCCATCGAAAGAGCAAAGGGAGAGGAAAAAGTATCGCGAACATGAGATGCCAGCGCCAAAGTGAGAAAGTGTTTTTTTCGAGACCTGCAAAAAAGGTCACATGCTACAGCATGGACACGTTTAAATCTTCGGTTTCACAAAAAAGCTAATTGTTTTTTAAAAAAGTTTTGTACCTTTGGGGGAAAAAACAAACGAACAGACACCACTTGCAGTGCTTTGGGACGAAGGGGAAACAGGTCGAAAAAAAGAAGACAAAGTCGCACTTTCAAGCCTTTTTTCAAAAGAAAGTGAGCTCGACACATTGTTTTGGGGGTAGACAATTGTTTGCCCCGAACAAGAACGGACCCCCTTTTTCCCTTCTTTTTTAAATTGTTTAAAATGAGGACATTTCTCTTTAGGGCACTCGAAAATGTTTATTTTGAACCCGAACCTTTTATGTCAGCTGACATTTTCACCCCCCAGGTGGAATTGTCCGAAAAAAAAAGGGAAAGGTACGACTTTGACGATTTTAAGGCGCTGTGGGAGATTTAAAATTAAAAAAGTTTATGTAAAAGAAAGTGTCTAGACTTTCATGATGGGAAAAATTGTCTCAATTTACAAAATGAAGAAAAAAGTACTCGTGCATATCTGAAGGTTTTGATGGTGCAGGTAAAAGCCACAAGAGGCTGTGTGCTTCATTACAGAAAAGATTGAACCACTTTTAAAGAAGCTTGATTTTTGGATGCCAAATTCATGAAGTGCCCTTAGTGTGGCCAGCCCACGCATTGTTGGAAGGGGGAAATTTCCCCGGATAAAAAAAAATAATTTTTTCAAAATTTTGTTTCCCTTTAAAGCCGATTAATCGACGGGTATTTTGGCAAAAACTACTCGCCTAAGTCTAGACCATCGCAACATTGAAGAGGCCACCTTTAACTTTTCATAAGGAGGAAACAAAGTTTCCCCTGTCATCCCGATCTCTTTGTCACAAACACTCAAAAAAAATCCTACAACATTTTTTATGAAGGCCCAATTTCATTATAATTAGCCACTGCTATTTTTCTAAAAAAATTATGTGGTGAGAATGTTATTCCATGATATCTGCATTGTATTTAATGCTCATTTCAATTATTTTTTTTGCCTACATTTTATTTATTATACATTTTACCATCTATTAAAAACTAAGCGTAAGCTTGACGTGAGTCTACAAGTCTACAAGTCAAATAAGTACAAATACAAATACTCTTTCACTCTTTTTTATTAATGATTGTAAATTTTATAACGATTATCTAAAAACCCCTGTATAATCTGCAATAGAAGCTACTAATTTGGGGATCATCAAAATTGATCTTAGTTTAATTATCTTTTTTTTGAACTTAAATGAATAATAAAATTATTTTTTAATAAGTTTTAAATTTTTTTTGTTAAAAAGTTTAAATATTTGACTTTCCTAAATAAATAGGAAAACAATCTGCAAAAAGCTCAAATTTTTTTTAGTAGTAGCAAAAGGTTTGGTATAAAATCGTGAGAATAAAAACAAGTTTTTGATTTGATTCCGAAAGCGGGGAAAATGTGTAAGACCAAAAACAAAATTTTTTCTTTAGTAAATAATTTTCTCAAGTCTTCTTTTTTGGGAATAGTTGTGGTCGGTGCCTGGAAAGTATTAAATTTTTTGTAATGAGAAGTGTAATTATTTTTTACTTGAAAAAAACCTACTCATTTATGTAGATAAGGCTTTTTTCTTGTGTGGAATGCATGGATACAAGGCAAAAGACCATCTACTATATCCATATAGTATCATAGATAAAAAAAAATAACGTGATAGCAGGTAAAGACGATAAGAATTAGTGGACATAAATATAAAATGAACTAAAGTGCAACCCCCCTGAGCCTCAAGCAGATAAAGGTCAAATAACGTTTTTGGTGGATATCTCAAAACTGCTTTTGTGTAGTTTTTTTTTATTTTATTTATTTATTTAACGTCTTATCTTATTCAGTTCCTTATAAAAACTGATTTACAAAGGAGGACAACTAAATAAATCTAATTACATAGATGCAGAAACAACATAAATTACATTTTCGTAAATATTTGAAATAGTAGCATTACAACAACAATGCATTTAACACAATAATTTTGGGAACAAATTGAATGATATATATGCATTTAATGAATTAATCAAAATATAAAAAAGGGTGGAGAATGAAAAGAAAAGAAAAGAAAAGAAAGAGAAAAGAAAAGAAAAAAAAAAACATAAAAAAAGAAAAACGAAAAGAAAAAAACTGATTTATTAGACGATCCCACTCAAACGAATATGAGGTTTGCCAAAAACCAGGAACAGCAAATCAGGGAGTATAATCAAAAACTTTCGCGGAAGAAACCACCGAACGCGAAATCTTTATTCTTGGGTTCAATCTTCATTTTTGTGTTCAAATCTTGACTCATATATATAAATATATCAGATATATAATTATTTAAAAAATTTCATGTCAAACTGATCACAGCAATGATACAGGACACCTAAATCAAGTTGCAAGCTCCATCAGTGGGCGGCAACCAGACAATCTAGGCAGAAAAATATAGTTGAAAATACATTGTTTATATCATAATCAAAGCAATAATGAACAAACAAAGAGAAAAGCAAAATCAATTATAAGAGCGTGGTAAATTAACATTACACAAACACACAGACAATAGCCTACAATAAATAGTAAAAATCAATTTTTGCTCTTTGATTCATTATCATTGCTTCAATTTTACTTTTAAATTGTACAATTCCTAGATCAGTAAACTGGCTTCTAATATCATAAGAAATTGAATTCCAATAGGATACGCCGCTGTACATAAATGACTTTCTAAATGCTTCAGAATTTAATCTAGGAACTTCCAATGAGTTTATTAAAGTAGAATTTCTATCACGATCAACAATTTTAAAAATATTGGGTAGAATACCTAAAACATACCTTTCAATACTTTGTATGTATTTACCAGCACGCTATACTTCATCCTCTCCTCAATCGTGAAACAATCAGACTGCAAATCTTGGTTCAAGGGAAATGAATCAAACAGATGGTCAATTCTCTTCTGGAGTACAACATACTCAGTAGAAGGTCTAACTGCCCAAACCACTAAGCAATAATCAATAACAGAGTGAATATAAGAATCTACAAGTAACCTCAACATTCTCTCGGTTACAAACCTCTTCATTCTACTTATAATTCCAATTGCTGATGATACTTTATTACACACATATTCATAATGTTTCTTAAAATTTAAATTACAATCTAAGAAAACTCCAAGATATTTAAATTCATACACTCTAGAAATTAACTTACCATTACAATTTAACGTCAAATGAATATTATTCATGCTTCTATCATTAGCCTTATGAAAAATCATAAAATTTGTTTTGCTATAATTAATATCAAGTTCCTGAGTTTTAAACCAATCATCCATCCTCTTTAGAACTTCTTGAAGACGTCTTATGATCTCTTCGACATCCACACCTTCTAAATAAAAGACCAAGTCATCAGCATATAAGATATAATTGATGCCTCCCATTATAGTAGATATATCATCTATATAAAGAATAAATAACAGGGGTCCTAATATTGATCCTTGGGGTACTCCACAAAATATATTGAAAACTTTTGAACTATATTTTGCAAGATTTATAAACATTTTTCTATTTAAAAAATAATCCGCCAAAATTGATAACAAATAAGGACTTACGATATACCTGGTTTTTAATTTTATTAAAAGAGGTAAAAAAGGTACTGAATCAAATGCTTTCCTAAGATCAACAAAGACAGCTCCAACCTTACCATTACGTTTATCAATCCCTTTATAGATAAAATCTGTAATGCTAGAAGGGCACTTTGCGTTGACCTACCTTTCCTGAAACCATGCTGGTTTGCACTTAAACCTTCAGATGCATCCACTTCATGTAATAACCTCTTGTGTAAAATATTTTCAATAATTTTCCCTACAATTGGAAGAGTTGATATAGGTCGATAAGAATATTCCTATCACTCTTTTTACCTTTACCCTTATAAATAGGCGTTACCCTTGCCAATTTCAGCTGTGTTGGGAAATCACCTACAAGAAAGAAATGGGAAATAAGATACGCTAATAATCCGACTATTGATGCGCATTTCTTAAATACTATGCATGGAATCTCTTGAATTGTTGCGGAGCTTCTAATTTTAAGGCGTTTAATTGCTGAAATGACTTCTTCATTAGTTACTTTTGTATGCGGGAGATTCTCTGCTTCTCTTCTATTTAAATCTTTAAACTTACCAATTTCACTTGAAAAATCTACATCGTTCACAACAAAACTTTTTTGTAACAAACAGCACATATCTGGATTAGACGTGTAGGATACCCCATTCTCTGTTAATGAGGCTATGCTACACTCTTTTTTCTCTTTGTTACCTGTCAACTTATTATAAACTGACCATAAAGATTTTGAAGAAATATCATTATCAAAAGAAGACTTAAAATGCTCACGCTTAGAAAAACGAATCTGATTATTTACCTTATTTCTAACTTTCTTGTATTCCTCCCACGTTGACTGCCTTCTAAAAATTCTAAATTCTTTGCGCAAGTGTCCTCCTATGCATGGATTCCTAATCTCTTCTTAAGGTCTTTTTTGCTTAGTAGGGCAGTATTGTTGCCATGGAAACTTTAAAGTCCATTTTCTCAAAACTGGGAAAAATGACTTGACCCCTTCTTCCCCCCCCCACAGCATTATATTCTCAACAACAAAATTTTGGCTACACTTTGGTCTTTTCTATAAGCTCCAGAGAAAATTGCAGGTTAGTAGGCCTAGCTATTTTTGCTTTATAAAAACATTAAGCAATGATGTCCCTCTAAAAGGCCAAACCTATTTTTTGCATGATCCCAATCACAGTGCAATTTTACCTCTACTTTGTAAATTGAAACTAAAAGTGTACTATAGGAAAATATAAAAGCTCACTTACAAAGTAGGCCTATTTGAGTACTTGGGTTTAAGACTATCTATGTTGCCAACACCTAGTTGTAGGTATGCATGCCTGCATCATTCGCTTGAGGACACAGGTAACCGCCCTTTGCGTTGCCCAGTGTGCTGCCAGAAAGCAAAGAGCTAAGGAAAGCTGCTGTAAGGTTTGGAATTTCCAAAACGGTCATTTTCAGGCATCTGAAAAATGAATGCTTAAAAAGCCAAGGAGGCCAACTCCCACTAACTGCTGAAGTAGAAAAATGATTGAAGATAGGTTAGTGACGTTTTTTCCAGTGGGGGCTATCCAATGGATTCGTATGATTTGAGACTATTAGTCAAATCATATCTAGATAACCTTAGCTAATAACTGCCAGGAGCCGAGTTTGCCAAATCGTTTTTAAAATCAAAAATCGTGTCTAACGATGGGGACACGACTAGGAATAACAACAAAAAACATTATTTGTATTGACAAGTTGTTAAATGCTTTGCTAAAGACAAGAAAGCCAAATTTGTTGTCTACTTGGAGACAAAAATTGACAACAAGGTCGATTTTTCGGTGGCCGAATGAAGATCCCGTGTTGAAAATATTTTCGAAGGACCAGATTGTTGGGTGTTTGCAGTCTCCCACTGCCTTGAGGAGGGGACAACTTAAGTTTAGTGTTGACAGTGAAGAGTGGCCTAAGGATCACTGAAGCCTAAAACTTTGTTTCTAATCTTTTGTATGCACAATTTGTACCAAATTAATCTTCTTAATAACGTTAGCCATAAGTAATTGGGTGTAGCACCCTTGTATTAATTTATTTATTATATTTTGCTAATTATGTATTTTTATTTCTATGGCTTCCCCAAGTCTACCTGGCTCAAGGGCTCACCCTGACTTGATTTCCCTTTAAACACAAATATTAACTTGAAAACCTATTTCAACATCAAAATCAATTTCCACAATAATGTCAACAAGTTGCACATCAACTTCAAATTCATCGACACGAACCTTACAAGCTATCAATAATTTTAGCATTGAAAAGATAAGTAAAAAGACTTGATAAAGAGCTTAAGAAATGTTAAACTTTATTGAAGATGTAAGAAAAAACAACAGAAGATACTACACAGATACTACAACTAAACACATCAGCATGTGAAAGGCAATCATACCGCAATAAATATCCTTGATCAAATAAAAAACTTTGGAAGGGTCAATTGGGATTGGTCGGAAAGTACCATATGCTACTGTATTGCTTGGCGACTTTCCTCCACTAAACTAAAGGGTATGTTATTTAATCTAACCTAAGTGGTAATATTACCATTGATTGTTCACTTTGTTGCAGACTTAAGTACAATATTTTTTATCTAATTTCCATAAGTTAAACATTTTTTTTTTAATCACAGGTATGACCATGCACGCACACTCAAAATCATCCCGACTCCATGTAGAAACACGTTAAAAAAGTATATGGGTAAAGTCGAGTACGGGGTTTTGGAGTTTCTGAAAAATCGAAACTGTGTGGAAACCTTGCCCTAGCAAAACAGGTACAGCATGAAACACCAACAAGTGGGCGCACAGCACCGCAGGACCCCACCCTACTGGGTTTTGGGCACCAGTCCTTAACGTGGGTGCTGGCCTGTGCCACGCCGTGTCCAGGGTTCGCTCCAGCTAGGCGCCCCTCTAGTCTCGTTCGCTCGAACTTAAAATTAAATTGGCTCGCATCTAAGCGTACCACAGGTAGACTGAGGTCTTTTTGAAATAGAATGAAGTTGAATGAGGGAGGAAGCAGGGACTAGCATGCACTACTTGAAAACTCATAAACCATATTTGGAAGGGAAAATACCGTAGCCATGCAAATAATGCTCCTATCACCGGTGAAAGTTAAGAAAAAATTGACCATAATGTCGTAAGAGAAGAAACCTTAAAAACTGGCTTTCAAGTAAACGTCTGCATTAAAAACAGACCGATATGGTCAAAAATGAATTAAAAAAAAGTTAATCTGCACAAAGAGGTGTTATAATAAGTATGTAAAAGACGAAACCGCGGCTGAGACAGGACGCATTATTGTGCGCCGTCCGAATTAAACCCAATTGAAATGGTAGAATTATGGTCAAGAAATATGGGGGCTTCGAAAAACACATCGTTTAAAATGGCAGAGATCGAGTGATTGGTCCGCGAAGGTGGGAAACGAAGTGACGCCGATATGTGGGGCAATTACGTGAGGCACGTTCAAGAAAAAGTAGAACCCGATTTTGGGCCCTGGATATCGCCGTTGACACTGTGGAACGTTTTTGTATTAATTTTGGGCATGGCAGCGATACTGACAGCGACCCCGAGAGCGATTTGTGTGTGTGAAACCCAAAGTTTGTGATTGTTTTTATAAAAAAATTGTAATAACTGGTCTACATTTGCTGTTTTTGAATTGTTAGTATTATCTTAATTTTTATTAATTTTACGTGCTTGTTTAATAGCATATATTACGTAAGGAAAGAACAAGAAATGAATAAATAAAAATTATCTCTGGGTTTCAAGAAAAATTGAGGAAATGCACTACGAGAATTCAAAATTTGAAGGGAGAGCTGAAGGAAAAAATGATATGATAAAGACACTCGTCGAGAGTGCCACCAGTGTAGGGCTACAAACGTGTAGAAAAATCGTAAGGAGAGACCGTAAGACATTGCCTATTGGAATTAATAAAATACATCATTACTATTATTATTTTTAATTATGGGTGTGGGGGGGAGTGGGTGGGTGCAAGAGTGAGACTAAAAACAGGCGACTAGACTAAAAATACACTATTTTTTTATAGAAGGTAGGTATGTTATAAATGTAGTTTTTTTGTATTTTTCACAGTATGTGGAAATGTACATGCTCATTTAGAATATCTTCAAAGACACATGATCCAGCTGACAGACCCAAAAATAAAACGTTTTATTTCCACCACGACTCTTATACATGTGGGAAAAAAACACGAGTAACTTTGGAAAACAAAATTGGATTAACAAAACCCAATTGTATGTCATTCATTCATTTAAAATACAATGCAGTTTTGTGGATGAAAAAGGAAATAAGATGAGGTTTCTCACGATATAAACTTTTTTCTGTAGGGGTTTGAGGGGTAGTGTTGTTTTAGGACACTCAAAAGTAGAGTTACCATTGTCATAACAGAACTTAACACTAAACACACACACCTGAACAAACAGAACAGGCGGTGCACAATACTGAGATAACGAACACTTTACTGTTGGGGCAATACGAATATAAAGTGAAGAAAGCATCAGTCTGGACAGAACAGACATATTTTTCATGAACAAACGAAAACACGACCGCCTGGGACAAGAACAACCCACCGACTGCGAGGGGAGGCTGCCTGCCGCTGACCTATGTGTACTCAAAAACGTGGCAGTTCTAAGTTCAGAGATTTTAAAGGCCTCCATAAAATTTTATCGAAATCGGAGTATCGGGTTTTGCCGGAACGTGTTAACAAACACACAAAAATACAAAAAAAAAAGAAAGAAAAAAAAAAAAAAAACTTCCGGATTTTTTTCTCCACTGTAGTGAAATGGATCTTCGCTTTTGTTTTTTGTTTGGCTTTTGTTTGTTTATAAACATCAGTTCGGTTTACAAAATCGCGGATGTAATTATAAAGTTTTGAAGTGTTTTTCTTCGCGAATCATGGCCCATTTTATTTGTAGACTATTTTACATATTAGTGGGGTCATTTTAAGTGTAAATTTATGTATATCTTGTAACAAATACTATTTAATTATCTGAAATGGGGTTTGCAAATGCTAGGTTGCTAGGGAAGTGGACTTTAAATTCGTGCCACCCTGCCTTGCCAGCTTGAACCGTTTCTTTGGAAAAAGGGGACCCGCACGCACCACGTGTTGGTTCTACGCCTGCATCACACAATCACTTTTCAAGACTACAGCCTTAAAACACAATCATTTTGTACGGATTGTGAGACAAACAGGAAAATCGTAGAAATACTACTTTGTGATGTGAAACGAGATAGGGAACAGATTTGCCCACCTCAAGACACTGCTGGACAAAACAAATCAGCAATTAGCCAGGATCAGGTAAGGCCTGCCCTAGGCCTAACCCAAACTGCCCCTAGGACTACAGGTGAGTACTTGGGCCCAGGCCCCCATATAGAGCCTGAACACCACCGTCAGCACCACATAAATTCTTAGCCAGCAGCCTCAATTAGGCTAGCCCAGCACATCTATCAAAAACTGTTATCGATGTCGATCGTGACAATGGCCCAATTTACCTTCAAACCTCAACCATGATGTTCCCAGGCCTACTGCCCCAACAACAATAACTACAGGCCAACCAACAACACAGGGCCCTACAGGCAACTGGCCTAGGCCTAGCCCATCTGACTGGACCAACAGTCAAATACAAGAACATGCCCCTAGGCCTACTGCTCCAACAATAGCAGGCCAACCATCAACACAAGGGCCCAGTAGGCAACTGGCCCAGGCCTAGCCCATGCGACTCAGCAGTCAAACCAAGAAACAGATGTACAAATCATAATAATGTAATACGAACATTGCTGTCCCCACTCACTAAGTGCATCGTCTCAGTGACTCCATGTTTGTAGGTTGCAGTCTCATGAGACCTAAACCTAATAAAGTCTGCCAATACGAAACCAACCCTTTGGGAATCCAACCCTATAAAAACTAAGAACCCAGCTTGAATCCCGACCAGAAGACCCGAGTGCTGCACGATCATTCTACATTGTGGAACTAACACCATCATGCGAAAAGATGCCGCGCAATTCTATAATGACTTTTAAACGATCTCATTAAGATCTTGCAAAAAAAATTCCCCCAAGCTACTGTCGTTCTATACTCCATTGTATTCCGTACGACATTGCGTGTGACGACATAGTGGGTGCAATTCAACAAGGAGATACGAAGATGCTGTAACACCTTGCAAGCTGTCTATGTCGAGACGAAACTCCTGGCTTCTTCTATTAACTATCGAAGGGTGGCCTACCCCCCAGCAAGAAAGGCAACAAGCCGCTTTACAATAGGGTCTCTAAAATCTCCCCAACCTTGAGCGGGCGACAACACCCTAGCCCCCCCCCAATTCCCAGCAGCTCCCCCCCCAACTACAGCAACAACAACTTAAACCCCTAAATCCCCCACTATTATTGCCATAGGCCCGACTCATGTACCGGCATTTCTCCCCAACAGCCCCAAAAAGCACTACCCCCTGTCGCAGGCCTACGGTAGTGGAAATGGAGGGGTACATTTTCCGAACCCCAATCCATCCCTCTTGCCCACTGTTGGGGCCCGGCGATCTAAGTATGCACAGGGGGAAATTGCGGCAAGCATCAAAGGCTAGATTCGGCCAAGCCCGAGGAACTCGCAAACCAGCATAAAAGGGTTGGTGAGGTGGCAACTCTTCACCAAAAGGGAGACTGTTATTCTACATGAAAACCGAAAAGTACAATCTCACCACAAACCACAGGTGCATGACCTACAGAATGCACTACGGAAAATTGCGAGCGTTTTTGCAACTTTTATCACATTCCGACTATAGCATGCCACGGATAGGCTGTGGCCTCGATCGAATGTACTGGCCATTAGAAAAAAAAAATGATTGAAAACATCTTCAAAAAAAACACACACCAAATCCTAGTATATACACGTATGAAAATCTCCCCGAAACTCCCTGTACAACGCCTGACGTCACAGTAATTCAAGCACCTCATTATCATCGAATGTTTGACGCCATTTCTACCAGTACCCACATCCCATGTCACCCGGCACCACAAACTACGGCCGGGTCAGCCATTCCCGAACAGTGTCCAACACCCTCCGTTTCAGAGGCCAGCCTGGGAAACTAACACTGAGGGTATCACTATGGCCACACCATAAAATTTCAAGGCAGTCACCTCCGGGCCCCTATTGGTATGCCACGAAAGCAGCACAAAACCCCCTATAATCATAGAGTTGGAACCTTATTTGGCCCACCCCCGCCAGTTGGCCTTTGTACATCTCCAACGCGGTCTATGCCCCCAGTAAACCACTCCTGTCCAAGAAGAGTCCATTCCAGTGGCGGAGCTTACACAATACGAGTCATCTCCAGCAATAGAACATATCCAAGATGATCCTACACCAGTCTCCATGCCATATCCAGGTTCAAGACTGACCTGGAAGAAGTCCCCCCCAGCCAAATGACCTCCCATTAACAACAATCATGCCAACATCACAAGGCCATCGACCAAACCATGGTGCCTAAACATGACTTTTGAGGAACTCCCAAGCCTAGACCACCCATTCAACCCCTTTTGGACATTCCCCACAAATACCAAACACATCGATACCGATCCTTACTTTAACCACTCTCAAGCAGAAAGTGCTTAGCCAAATGAGTCCAAGCCAACATTCATCAACTCATTAAAGAAGTCCAATAACATAGTGATAAGTGATTCCATGTTTGCTGGTTTTGCAAATTCCTAAAAGCCAAAACCCAATAGACACTACACACAAGAAATTCATGCAGGTGTTCAACTTCACCAACTTCATAAGTCCATCTACAACCGTGTCCCCAAATCCAAAAGTTGCGACAGTGATTTCTTCACTGTGGTATGAATTTGCTTCATAAAAATGGAGACCAACAGAATTTTGGGATCGGGTGTACCAGTTATACATACAACGCAAAAAATCGTTTCCCAACGCAATTATCGTATACATTAGCTTATTCTATAGAAGCGATATAAAAAATCAAATTATTGACAACGCCAACGAGGCTATCAAATGGGCATGCCGAGAACTTGGAGCAGTATACGTCCAATCAGCCATGTGGTTAACTGACGCCGACATCTCCATTGACGGATTACAACCTAACAACTCAGGCAGTCTCAAAACCCCACAACATGTTTGAGGAAATTTGGGCACCACAGTTACATGGCGGCCTTCCACCGCAAATCCAGCACCTGAAAAATAAACCACTGAAAAACTTCCCATCAACGATGCTAGCTCACGATCCACCTGCAAGCCCAATCTCTCCGGTAATCATGATAGCTACCAGGAACCTTCTGTAACCCTAGAAAAGTCGCCCACCTGGCCTAATCGCAACATCGTCGCTATCCAATCCCGATGTGACTACCATCATGTCTGGGAGCCAATCCTAACGCTGCAGGCACAACGTCTCCAGTTGATCCAGTCCTATTTGCTATGACACCCGGGCTACTAAATCAAGATATGGACCAGGTATCAGAATCATCTGTCTTAAAGCTTCCATCCCACTCTACAAAGATGCTTCAGTTAGACACTCAGCCCCTGGTTGCCAAGGACCCTCCCGCTGGGTTTTGACCCCGCCCTCCCAGCTAGATATCTACCCCAAAATGCAGTTCAGCCCGAAGACTGGTCAAACACATCAGCCCAGCCGGATGTAGACAATCCTCAGGCAGATCCAAAAAAACAAATTACTCCTATTTTGACTTCCCGTAAAACAAAAAAGATAAAGCCACCACGTAGAACATTCCGTCCCGATTATCTAAAACAAAAAATAAAATCAAACCTTCCTCAATTTTCAATAATCAAAAGGGTCTCCCAAAACCCCATAACTCCCTCCCTTTGACCAACACTTCTATCTCAAAATCCTAAATTCACAAAGACTGATCTAACAAAAACTGACCTAATCAATACTCAGCATGTATCATCACAAAAGGCACTCCTAGCATAATGTCCCTTAACATTCGATCTATAAAAATAAAGTTGATGAAGTAGAAGTGTTCCTTGATATTCAGTCGCCAACATATTCTGTATTTCGGAACACTGGTGTCTGCCTCGGAAGCCATAAAACTTTCATTTCCCCCGTACTGTACTTCCAGCATTTACTGTAGAACCTCTCTCCCTTTGCGGGGGTTGCAATATTTTCAAAATCATGGCTTCATACTATCCTTATTCCAGGCATTCATGATAATTGCATTGAAAAAGTGTTTGAGTGTACTGGAATCTTGTGGAGAGGAGTTTTAAAATAGAAGTGATCATCCTCTCAGTTTATAGACCACCCTCTACTAGCATCTCACAATTTATTGACAATCTAGAAGCAACTCTTATCCGAGTTAAACCAAAAATTCATCCAAAATGCAGAGTTAGTGGTCTGCGGTGACTTCAATATTGAAACTTCTTAACCACAAATAATACTGTTCTTTACCAAGACATTTTTAAACTCCTTTGGTCTAATAGCGTCAGTATTTACTCCAACACGTACAACCTCTACCACCTCTACTCTTATAGACAATATATTCACCACGTTCAATTTAGGACCCTTCAAGGGAAACTTTACTAGTAGACTCGTGTTTATCAGACCATTTTTGGCACTCTTCCTTAATTCGAATCTTCAATAAAATGGAGTGTCCAAGCTGGACTCTAAAACGAAATTTAATGAAAGAAATTACTTAAATTCCTGAACTCCTTCAAGATGAGCTCTGGTTGCTGCTCAAAATATATATTACTGTCAATGAGTGTTTTGATGCATTCCATTCACAATATGTGTATCTCTTTAACAAGCCTTTCCATTTACCAGATGTAATACTATTAAACCAGTTAAATCAAGAAATGGATTACAACTGAGATTCGCTCAGCATCTGCCGACCTCAGGAACCTACATGCACTATGTAAGAGAAAACCACTTGACCTTATTCATAAAGGCAATTACAATCGTTTTAAAAAATCTTCACTCTAGAAATATTAAAATAGCAAAAAAAAATTTAACGATAGCATTATTTTATCTTTCCCCAAATAAATCTAGGGGGATCCTGGAACATTATCAGATCAGAGACATCATCATCTACTTCACCTATAAACATGGGAATTGCGGTTGATGGGAAAAGGATCGATAATCCTTTTGAGGTTGCTAATAGATTCAACGTGTTCTTTAAAGAAATAAGTGCTATACCCCTTTTAAAACTCCTATTGTGTCTGATATATTGAGACCAATCAAATCATTCTTTTTATATCCAACAAATCCTACAGAAATTTGCAAACTAATGAAGAAGTAAGCTCCTAAGTACTCGTGCGGACATGATGGCATACCTAGTGCCATCCTAGTGAAATCAATTAAACTCATTGCATTGCCTCTATCCAACATTATAAACATGTCGTTCGAAACTGGCACTTTCCCCCAATTTTGAAGCAATCAACATCCCTATAAAACAAAAAGGAAAGAAGGATATTTTAGATAACTATCGCCCAATCTCGTAACTCTCATCGTTTTCAAAATTTTTGAAATCGTAATGTACAATCGACTTACCTCCTATCTCAATAAATATCACATTCTAGATGACAGTCAGCATGGTTTCCGTTCTGGGAAATCTACGACGCCAGCTATTTTTTCATATCTCTCATCGCTTTACTCTGCTTTAGACAGAGGAGATCAAGCCATTGGGCTCTTTTTTGATATGAGCAAAGCTTTTGATACAATCGATCATGGAATTCTCCTCAAACACTACATTCCTTTTGGCATTATCGGCCCTGCAACAGTTTTGGGTAACGTCCCTTTTCTCAAATACCGCAAACAACGGTGAAAATAATGTCATCGAAATCACACATTCCTTCAATATCGACCCACTCCCAATAACTTTGTGGTGTCCCCAAGGGGCTACGCTTGGCCCTCTATTTTTTATAATATATATTAACGTTTCCCAAACTTCTTAATATGGAAAATTTCCAGGACATTGTAAAATCTTTCCTCACCTTATATGCTGATGACATCAACTCCTCCTCATAAACCCCCCATAATGTAAATTCAATGTGCTAACATCAGCTGCAAATTCTCAAGTATCACAAATATCATCATACTGAAGTCTAGTAGACTGGCTATCCAAACGATTAAAAACAATTTTCTTAAAATTTTCATACTAATGCATCGCAATACCCCTTAAGCCCCCTTATTCGTTCTGGATGGTAAGAGTATAGCAAGGCAACCCACTGCAAAAATTCTAGGCTTACTGTTGGTGAAATCCCTTGACTGGCTTCCACATATCCAACATTGGCACCGCGGTCGCTAAGTGGTTGTTTCATGCTTCGAAGGCTAAAACTTCTTTTGAGCCCTTCTCCGTTACTCATGGTATATTCCATTCATACATTCGTCAATTATCTAAAATGCAGTTCTATTTTGGGGGATCTCAAGTCATGCTAAACGAATATTCATAATACAAAAAGGGCGGTGAGAATAATCGCCGGTATATCAGGCGACATTCATGTAAGACACATTTCACTAATCTTCATATATTGACTCTTACATCCGAAAATTTAATTTGTCAGCTTCCCCCTTTGCACACTCTCATCCTGAACTGGTTTTTAACAAATGCAATAAACCACTCTCATAAAAAGCGTACTTTAAATCTAACTATTCAAATTCCTACTTTCAAACCCTTCCTATTTAAAAACAGTCCAAGCTACCTCTGTAGTAAAATTTACAATAAATTTCCACAATCCTCAAAAAAGATACTCCAACATCATTTAGAATTAAAATTAAATCTTTTCTCATTCATAACCCTTTTTATTCCTTAGAGGAATTCCTTATTGCAAAAAATTGAATTTAATACACATTTTTTGTCCCATCTTCCTTCTTGTCCATCACATAACGTAGTATTTTTTCTTATCTATTCTTTATTAATTGGTTTTCTTAAATATTTTATTGTATTACTATTTTTTTATTCTAATTTTTAATTACTGTGCAGTTATTCACTCCCTCTCTCTCAGGAGAGGGTATATTTTTACTATGTAACAAATCTGTGAATCAGTGGCGTAAATTTCTAAGCGCGGGCCCCCCCGCGAACGTAGTTCACTTGGGGCCCCCCCTATAAAAAAGGTGGTGTAAGTGCCGAAACCTCTTGGGCGGGGGTTTGGGGGGGGGTCAACTTACTTGATGACTTTTACTACGGTTTTCATTTTTGAAATTTTTGAACACTAAGAAATATTAACTCTAAATTTCCCTGTTTACCATTTATTTACCCAACAAGCAGTCCAAAACTGCCAAGAGGGGGGCCCTAAAAAAATCAACGTGTTGGAGAACCAAAAAATATGTTACCAAATATAATAATAATAAACATAAATTTTCAATGTGGTTGATAAAAATTTGCATATTTGGGAAAAAAAACCCATTTCATATTTGATTTCCTTTTAAATAGGGCCTATTTTTTTTATTGATAATGTGACCGTTGACCTTTAGTACCAACTTGTTTAATGTGTACAAAAATGTATCATGTGACCACTCGTTTGTCACAAATTATTTAGATTAAGCGTTAGTTAAATTTAAAGATCCGACTGTGTTTTGCAATGCTTTGGGTAGGATTATTTTGTGAACTTTGACCCATGAACAAAAAAATCCTGGTTTATCCTTAGGCCTTGTTTAGTTTTTATTTACTATAAATAAAAACCAGGGCTTATCTATTGTTTGGAACGCTTGGTTATACAAAATTGGTTCAAATAACTGTTTGAATTTCACCTCAATAATTTGATAACGTACCGTACCTATATCACGTAAGTATAGTCGTGTTGTTTATTGGGAAGTCTGCCCAAGGGTGCAATGCATGTCCCTCTTCGGGTTTGTCTATAACTAGGTATATATTATTTTGCTAGGACAATTGCGAAGGGATGCCCGTAGGGCTGGTTTTATAGAACGGGATTTCAAACCGGGACTTCGTGAATCAGCCAACACTGCTGGTGTAATCACTCGTTGATCAAGTTATGAAATTTTGAGTGCTTTTCAAGAACTTATAGATATCATTTATAATAAGATATCCACTTTGTTTAGTTCATTGCGTGGCGACCAAGACTGACTAAAGCCAAAACACTGTATGAGCATCCCGTTCCGGGCCCCGCATACCCCCGGGCCCCCCGCGACGCGCGGGGCTGCGGGGGCGGTAGTTACGCCACTGCTGTGAATAAAGAATGAAATGAAATGAATGTTGCCTGTGTTGATGGCAGTCAAAAGGTGCGGGCGGCGAGGTCATATCGATGTTGCACGTCAAGTGCATGGAAATTATTCAAAATCGTATTGATGAGAGTAGCACATGATGAATTAATTGGTTTTTGCCCACGACCAACTCTCGATGCTTCACTCCCGCGATGGCTGTTGCCCTCCCCCTCCAACTGTCGCAGTCACAATGCAAGGGCTGTTATATTCAACACACTCACCCCCTGTGCATTTCTGTTTTCAACATTACATTATTTAATAAAGCAATTTGTTTTATTACAATGGCTAAATATAATGTGATGTTATTTCTTAAAATTAACCTGACTTAGTTTTGCTGTTAAAATAGAGTTCGGTAATGAAATGAAACAGATTTTAAGCCGAAGAAAATGTGCGATATAAAGAGACGTTACATGTTCTATTTGCTCGTAACCAATATCACTAACAGAATTATTGGATTTGTGAAGAGAATGTTCTCTAAATAATTGAAGTAGTCTCAATACACTGGAAATACATGATTCCCCCAGAACCCAACCAGCTTACAATCACGATTATATAGCCGAATCTTATGACGAACAGTAAAATATCCTTCGTCAACATGCATCACAAGAGCGAGCCTAAAAGACGAAAAAAAGGAGTAGCGGCTTCATGGCACCATATCCTTTTTTCATAATTAGAGTGCGTCTGTAATCGACTTTTGAGCGAGTCTGCTGGCTAAGTCGACTCGTTAGCCGGAAATCACGTGATGAAGTTGGCGTCGAAATGCCCACAAGTAGGCATCGGTCGTCTGCTTGGTTAGCACCCGAGCGTAGTCGCCGAAGTGTATGCTTGTGGGCCTACTTCCGCCAACTTCAAGATGGCCGAATATAAAAGACGTAAATGTAAGCAGGATTGTAATTAATTAATTTAAATGTTCCTAGGATATTATATTTAATGAATTATTTTTTTTACCACATAGAAAATTAGCAGGGGTCAGGAATTCAAACAACTAAATGAAATGTTTTAGGCGAGGCCCTAGGGCAATGCTAGGTACAAAAGGGGGGGCCTAGCTAGGCCCAGCCCTAGGCCTATGCAGGCCTCAAAGACCCCAGCCAAAATGTAGCATTTTGAATGTTTTCGTGATATAGTTTGATGTTTTTAAATTTTATTTTTAAACTTCTTGACCTTGACCAAAGGAGGTTATGCTAGGCCTAGGCCCTAATGACAAGCTATGTTGGTAAAAGGCCTAGCCTAGCAAGGTTTTGGGAGAGCCTAGGCAAAGGCCTAGCCCTTATGGAAAAGTACTTTAAAAAACTTTAGGGTTTCCCCAAAGTTTCCTAAAGTAATTTGTGAAAATTTTCTTTAAGAATTCTAAAGTAATCTAAAGTTTTTTTTAAAATCTCTAAAGTTTTCTAAAGCTTTTGTTTAAATTTTAAAGTTTACTGGATTTACTTTAGAGCTCTAAAGTTTTCCTTGTTTTACTTTAGACTTCTAAAGTTCTCTATAGTTTTACTTTAGAGGTCAACAGTTTTTTTCTAAAGTTTACTTTAGAGCTGTTGATTTTGAAAAGTTTTACTTTAGAGTTTTTATGTTTTAAGTAAAATTTTGTTATTCTTTTATGTCTCCACATAACTGCCAAAATCATTGTTTTCGTAATGCTAAAATACCTTGTTTGTAATTTGCAACTATGGTTTAAAAAAGATGGGGCAAAATTAATTTTTATTCCTATTCAAAAGTATAACTGTATTAATTTAAACAGGATAAGAAATAACATTTTTCTATTTTAATTAAGAGTTATTATTTTTATTAAATTATTTTAATATGTAAACCGTATTTGTTCAAAATTATAATAATTATAATGGTCATAATAAAGAAGCTAATTTGACTACCGGTCGGAAGACATTGCAAGATGGCGACTTTCAACAGTGAACACATGGTGCCCTGTCTGGAGACTGAACAGTCATGCATCGTTTTGCACGAGTATATTAATTAGGTAAGCTGAATTTGACTAGAAAACTTAATGTGTCAGTAGTCATCCACTGTTTTAAGCTTGTATCCAGACTATGGTTGGTGCACTGGAGTTTTTAGTTAGCCTAATTGTCTTTCAGGTTATGTTGGGCCTAGGCTCGGCCTGTACCTCTAGCTAAAACCTAGGCCCTAGCCTACAGTGCCTATACCTGGGTAGGGATATGGCCTTGGCCAAAGACTATAGGCATGGATGCCTTCCTTTCCTTTGATTATGTAGGGCCTAGGCCTAAGGCATGTGCCTTACATGTGCTATAGGCATAGGCCTATACCCTAGCTCTGTCTGGTGAAGCCCAGGCACTGGCCTACTGTAATAAAATGCTGGTAGCCCCTAAAATGGTAGGCTTAAGTCGTTGGTCTATACTTATTCTATAGGCCTAGGCCTATAGGCCTACTTAATGCCAAGATTATAGGCCCTAGGCCTACATCATGCTATCAGACCTTACCTATAAAATGTTGAACGATGGTAGGGCCTACCAAGCTACTTAGGCATGATCCCAAGCCTAGGACTAGCTTTTAAGTTACTTTTTTATTTTCACAGGTCTTGGACCAGTCATATCATTCGTCGAGGGAATGCATCACCTACTCCTGGGCCTTATACTGCTCCCCTTTACGGAACGTGGCAACCCCAATAGCCTACGGCTATGGGTCCTCCCAACTCCGAGATAAAATGTTAACTTCGTCTATCTAGGCCTACTTATTGTTAGGCTTCATGCAAAACCTTTACTCATATTTTTAAAATGCTTTTAAGAAAGGAACTACAGTGTAATGATGAATGTTGTTAAATAAAAGTATCAGTAGGCTTAGTATACAGTCTTTTCCTTTGATCAATGTGGTTTTTTAGGGAACTTTAGTACATACATTTCACAACAGGCTTGCAGGCCTAGGTTTCTGAAATTTATATCCTAAAGTTCTCTAAAGTATTTATCCTAAAGTTATTCCTAAAGTTCCACCTAAAGTTTCCTAAAGTTTTTTCTAAAGTTTTCCCTAAAGTTTTCTCTAAAGTTTCTTCTAAAGTTTTTCCTAAAGTTTGACAAAATAACTTTAATAAAGTTTTCTAAAGTATTTTTTTTCTAAAGTTTTCTAAAGTATTTTTTCATAAGGGAGGCTATGCTAGGCCTAGCCCTAGAGCCTACCCTAGATGAATAATATGCCAGGATCCAGTGGCTAGGGCTAGGCTCAAGCTACGTGGGTAATGACGTATACCTAGGCCCTTGTAGGCCTAGCAAGCCTTTGTCAATTCTAGACCTAGCCCTACCCTAGATAAATAATATGATTAGGACTAGGCCTACCGTTAGCTTTGATGGTAGGCTATACCTTGGTTTCTGTGGTAGGCCTAGGTTTACCATTTGTGAAAACTCGACCTTACGTTTTGTGTTTTGTTTCAGGGACGGAGGAGCTCACGGTGAGAATGATTACCTCGAGATTGGCCAACGACAACCTTTTTACGAAAAAAAGGGGAACGGCAGCAAATGGATGGGCGTAAGTCTTGTGTTTTTACTAGGCGGCCCTAGGCCTTAATAGTTTTGTACACAATAGTGGACTGGACGAGCAGTGCTGGCTGGCATTGGCTAGAGAAGGACATGGACCTAGGACAAATACTGTAATTGAATCCGTCAACATAAGCCGTGGACCACATCAACACTAGCAGGCCATCTAGGCTATTATCTAATTTGAATGCTAGTAGGACGAGAACCTTCCAATTTGATTGGCATAAATGACATAAATAATAATAATAATACTTGTAAAACATGTAGGACTAGATGCTTCACGATCCCCCTCCTCCTAACCTATGCTTTTCCTAATTGACTTAACATCAACCGAAGAAGTACCTTTAAACCTTACTACGTTGCTAGTGTGGTTTTCCCCTGTTCATGCATAGGTTAATTATTATTGTCTCTTCTTTTCAGGCGTTGTTAAAGAAATGGGGATGAAGGCAAGCGCCATTAAATCTTTCACAAAGAAGTGGGCAAATTTGACTGCAAAGTACCGGGTAAGTTTAATAAATAATTGCAAAGTTCTGCTTCAGGGTGTTGGCCCTAAACTGACCACTATTTTGTGTGGTTTGTTTATCTTGTGATTAGCGTCTCTGCTTCCTATGCAGAAGGTCAAGGGTTCGATTCCCGCCGAAGTCAGAAGTTTTTTAACTTCTGATTTGGACTCAAGTCCATCAGTTCTTTCTTAGGAATTTGTTAACGGTGACTTTCGAGCCGTCCAATTATAGCAACGAGGCACATAATAAATTGGAAGTTGTTCTGAATCGACCTTGTTGATTCTGGCGTTGATCCGCGAGTGTTTGCACTGTCCATACCACTGATTGCTAATTTCCTATATTAGAAATATCGATCTTAGGTTAATTAGGCTATCGCTCGCTCGTCGATTGCGTTGGGTCTTACGGGGTTGGCTGGGTCGCTTTGGTTTACTGTCCCCCACAGAGAATCAGTTCTATAACTGAGTGGGTTCACAGGGTAAACTCTACCAATTGTTTTTTTATATCAATTACTATTTTCAAAGTTATAAATAAATTTACCACTAAAATGTCACTATTTAGCAAATGTTGGTAGGAAATTATATTGTTATTTTTCTTATTTTTTATGTTCAATTTAATTTTCCTATTCTTGCCATAACAAATTTTAAAAGATTGTAAATTTTATTTTTGTAATTCTTTACCTAATTTATGATGGTGCGTAATGAAATGTAATAAAAAAAACTTTGCGTACAGTCTGTGAGTATTACTTCATTTTAACTAGGGCACGGATTTTTATGTTGTTAAAAACGTCCAAAATATTTATTTTATTTTTGCTTTAAAACATAAAAATATGTGCTTAAAAATACAAAATAATGTTTTCAAAAATATTGCTTATGTATGTAACGAAATATTAGTAAATTATATATTTAAAAATCATATATTTGATATCAGAATTAAACACTTTGCAAAGAATGAATCATGGATATAAGTTTATAGAATTTTATAAAAATATTTATAAACATAACAATCCGAGCCCTACTTAGTTATAACCATAATTCCTTTAAATAGCATTTCCATACAATATTACTCTCCTTTGACCATCATCCTCCACATGCTAGACACCATATCCTTATATTTATCCTCGACACTCTGCTTGTTTATAGGCCATGAAAATTCCGCCAACCGGGATCAGCGTTGAAGGTGACATTGACCTGGCCCTACTTCACCAACTACCTGGCCCTACTTCACCTGCTCGATGAGTTTTTTACTGCCCGGCACACGATAAATCCGCCATTCGTTATCGACTCCTCAAAGCCATCCACTGCATCCTCTTCATCCTTCACACCATATACTTCCTCCATTCCAATTGCATCCACTTCATCGCTCTTAAACAACTCTTCTAATTTTGAAAAATGTATATTTTTAAGTTCACAACCCCACTCTACCTCTCCCCTTTCTTCCCTTACTTCGCTTCCGTCTACATCTTCCGCGTCGACTCCTCGCAGGCCAATATTCCTAGAGCCTGCGTTGAAGAAGACGCGGTACCTTCCAGAACACAACTCATCGAGCGAGGATGAAGAAGGGCCAGTAAAAATACGAGCCAAGGAGCCAAAGAAGACAACAAAAAAACCAAAACAAGAAGACCCTATCCTGAAGTTCATGCGGGAACAGGCCGAACGAGATGAACAATCTAATAATCGCATGTTTAATATTTTAGAAAAGTTTTATCAAAATAAAGAGAAGGGAGAGCCTGACTCCAAGGCTTAAGTAAACATTATAATTGTTTTGATATTTTATGTTTAGATTCATATTTTTCTACTTAATTCTACATTGCCCACACTAACAATAACTTTGTTGGCAATTGTGAAGAATCACTCTGCGTACATGTTGCGAGGATTTGGTTCACGGTTAGGTTAGGTTAGTGTGCGCCACTGGCAGGCAATTGGACGCTAAGTGATTCTTCACTTAGGCCCAACCAAATTTAGCAATAATAATATATTCTCAGTGTTGGCATTTGAATAGTATATTTATTTTATTTAATCCAGACACCATTACGAGTGTCAATCTATCACCGAGGATAACAATTACTACATCTAAATGTACTACGGAAATTTACCAATATTTCATAATACACATTTCTTTTATTGTATTAAAAGAATTTAGCATTGCAAAACATGAAGTTGGGTTGGCTGGGGTCTATGAACTACTCTAACATCTGCTGATTAGCATACAGTGTGTGGAGTTGTAACAGCATGTCGCGGAAGTGGGCCCCTGTAGCCTCGTCGCGTGGTGCGTGAACTGGCCTCTCTGGTCCACGGGCACGGGGTTCATTCTCGGCTGCAAGGACGTCGCCAGCTGTTACGCATATATTGTGCATCACTGCACATGCTGACATCACCTTGACCCCCGTTACCAGCGAAACCTCCAAAGCTTTGGTATAGATACTCCTCCACCGAATTTCCATCTGACCAAAAACTCTCTCGATGATGCAGCGACCGCGGCTCAGGCGGTAATTAAAGTTCCGTTTCTGGGGGGTCAATGGCTCTTTGAATGGCGGTATGACTGCAATAGGATCCCTAATGCATGCGTATCCTTTATCACCAATCAAAAACCATCCACTTGGCGGAAACGTTCCACTGCGGTATAAATGACTTAGCCTCAATGCCCGCATATCGTGTACCGAACCTGGCAGTCCAACAAAAATGTCTATGAACTTGCCAGTGTGATCGCACACACCTTGGAGAAGAATAGAATAAAATAGTTTTTGATTAATATATTGATCGTGCAGTTGCTGGGGTACCATGGTACGTATCTGGCAGCCATCGATCGCTCCGGCTACCTGCCGAAAGACTGGACTACGACACATGTTTAAAAATCCTTCCCCAACAGATTCTAAATCAAGCCCAGTAGGGACTCTAATTACATCATGCACCAAGTTAAGAAAGTTACGGAGCATTCTCTGCACTATTACATGGGCGGTAGACCTAGGGATGTTAAAAACGCAACCAATGATCCTGAAGCATGCACCGCATGCCAACCAGTATAAAAACACCACCGAATCGAATTCTGTTGACCATCCTTTTTGCTTTACTGTAAGCTTGGTCCATAGCAAACGAAGCGAGTTTAGGGAGACACGAATATGCTTTCTAGTTTCCACTTCCTTCCCGCTCATAATTGCCATTATTGCGCTCCCAATCATTTGAAACCGACAATATGGTCCACGCTGCATCTGTAACAGAAAATAACAATACAGGCAAAAGCCTAGGGCCTAGATGAATAGCAATACATGCATTGCACATCACTTTATGTAGGTATTCCATCCTTGAAGCTAAGCCATCTCTTTATTTCACAAACTCCTAGGTCTCCTCTCCACAGTGACTTGCACCTAGGAAGTTTCTATTCTTGTGTAATGTAAATTAATGTAAGTCTACTCACCATTAGTCTTCGCCTTCTGGCTAAACAAAGAGCCAAGTACCGTTTTCTACGGGAACGAGATTGGAAAATTTGAAATATTGTCACACAAAACAATAACATAAATTCTTCTTCCATTTCTTTCAAAAGTAAATCAAAACGAGAGATACAACGCACATGGACTAACAAACACAAGAAAGTTTGTTTGTTTACAAATTTAAAAAAAGACTCTAGCTACCGCCATCTCGTGGGTTTTGACAGCTGCATCGGATGCTTATTGTACTTTAGAAGGCGGTGAGCGGCCATTAAAACATAATTAAAATGGCGCCACTAGTCTTCATTTTACCGCCTTCTTATGGTTTTGACAGCGACTTCAAAACGCATGTCCGTTAAGTAGGCAGTGGGAAGCCATGATAAGCAGGCTTCGAGTAGTTGTTGACAAAATCACTAAGTAGGCGAGGTGTAAGCAGGCAAGCACAGAGCAGGCAAGTTTTTAGCAGGGTAGCAGTCGAAAAACGATTACAGACGTACCCTAAGTACTGCCTGTTCAAAATATTCTCATAAAAGTGTCTCGATCCGCTAGGTGACATCTAACCGCCCGCAGAGTGCAAGTAATCAAAATAAAGATGAACGCACAAATTTTGCTCCCATTCAACGAACGAATAGTTCCAACGATGATAAAGCTAATTAGATGTAAGCAGTATCTTACAACATTACAAAAGATAGCTCGTGTTTTAATACCGATGGTCCTCTAGCCAGAAAAGAAGAGATTTTCCTTAGCATGCCGTGCCAACCTGTTTCCTAAGGTTTCCTAGGGTCGTTCTCGATGATACAGAAATTGTCACAAAGAAGACAAGATGCTAGCTGTGTAGAATCCTTACCTTTCCTCACTACCACAGGGGGCTAGGTATGTGTCTCGCCATCTGGCATAATAACGTTCGTCAGTAAGGCATTTGGAGGACGAGCCAATGACAAGGACTTAACTCACAAACTCATACCGTACCACGAAGCTAACATGTTTGACAAAAGGTTTTTAATTATTTAATATTAATAGCAAAATTAAAAGTTGTGGATGTATAAATTTGTACTTTGTAGGGTACATGAAGTCTCCGCTTGTGAAGCTATTTGCTCGAAGAACAAGCATGAAGTGTCCTGGAAGTAATCTGAAAATAAACAGTAGGCCCTACCTATCCGTTCATCATTTGTTGACTGACTGCTCTAAGTATGATGGGTTGAGACTCCAATTGAATTTTAATCTATCATATGAAGAACTTTTGTCTTATGAAAACAGTGAAAAACTTGACAGTTTAAAAAAAATAAAATAAAATAAAATACATGAAGTATGTTGACTTGCTATTCATTATGACGACGTTGGCAACGTTTTCCTGATTATGATTATGATTTGGTAATTTGGCATTTTCTACATATGACAACTTTAGCATGTATACCTTTTCCCGATTTGGCTGTCTACAAATATATCGACCTTGGCAATTCTTTTCATGACAATGATTTGAAAAACACATTTAACCTTATTAACCGTATTTTACAATTATACATAGTAAACGAAATATCTTGGAGGCGCGAATAACCTTTGCCGTTGAAGCGCCCTAAAACAACTAATATTAATTGGTTGGATATTGCTTAACGTCTCATATTTATGCAACTTGGCTAATCGAGACGAAGGGAGGGACGTGGCTAATCGAGACGAAGGGAGGGACGTAAGGGATGACGCGGGGAGACAAGGGGTGGACAGGCCTGTGCTGGTCAGAACCAGCCACAAGCGAATGGGGAGGGCAGGGGTTCCCCCACGTCGTGGTCGTCTCCGTCATCATCCGTCCGTGTTGTCATTGTCGTCGCCGTCGGGAGGTAGTCAAAGGGAAGGGAGAAAGATCCCCGACGACGACCCGGATCTCGCCATTAGTTTCAGGGAGAAAAACTCCCCTAATCACGGGCCAAACCACGAGGAGGTTGCGAGTTGGAATACTAATACCCTACCTAAATTCATACACATAAACACAACACAATAATTATTACATAATGGTCTCTATCCTGGGATACATAATTTTAATTCTACAGATGCAATAGACCTACAACAATGTCAAGAGTGGCATATACCCACTCTTAATTTTTTAGTAGGAAGGGTGATTTTTGTTGTTATTTGTAGCACATACCGGTACTTGTCTGCAAAGTGACACACCTTACATAGACCAAATTTTTTTTTATTAAAAATACAATTTTTTTCTTTTCATTCGTACAAATATACTGTTTGTAACGGCGAAAGAAAAATTCGTGCAATACAACTTATTGAAGAACAAGAGTTTAAAAATATGTGGGTTAGTGAATCTATTTTCTCTACTAGACTACACTGGTATGTGTTTAACAAATTACAACTAAATTTACCTAGTTATAATTTACCTACACTGACTCGGTTAACCCGTAAAAGTAGACATGAAAAATATGTATAATCGAGAAAGCTAATCAAACTAAGAGTACCTATGTATCACTAACTACAACAAAAATCAGCCTACCAATGAAAAAAATAGGAGCGGGTGGAAATATGTCCGGGGCTAACGTAATTGATTTTGCTATTTTTCAAGGTCATTTTACTATCATTTTAATTAAGAATAGTATTTATTATCCACTAAAACTCTCAGGATTCAGATTTAGATTTATTTCATTTTTATTATATAATTATTATATAACAAACATTTATAGAATATTATGAACTATAAAGTGGTTGTGACAACTACTTTTATTTGTCACACATTTCTCACCACAGCATCTATCTTTACTTTGTAAGCCTAAATGTGACGCAACAAGAAGCCGCATAATCCTTATCATCATATGTTATGTATTACGCAGCAACAAGATTAAGGAACCTCAAAAATGGAGGTCTTGTTTAACAGTGAGCTACCTACAGTCAATGCAGATGTAGAAGAAGTATACATCTGCGAGAGCGAGTCTTCAGAGGAGGAAATTAATGAAAGTGAAACTCTCAAGAAGACTTCCCCCCCCCATATAACTCCAAGGGTATGAATAACCATGTAGTATTCATTTTATGAATTTTGGACGTATGAGATGAAAATGAAAATAGGTTTTACATGTTATACTTAATATAAAACCATGTGTGAGTAATGAAAATTATTGGTTGGCCTACAGGGTTGGCTTGGACACTTTGGTTTACTGTTCCCCACTCAAAATCAGTTACGTATGAGTATGACTGAGTGGGTAGACTCTAAATAAAAATGTCTTTATTTATAGCCATGCCTGCCTAATCATATTGAATTGTTATTAAATATTGTACATTTCGGTTCCAGCTACATCACAGAAAAGGAAAAGGAAAGATGAGAAACCAGCGTCCGAACGATTGGAGGCGTTTGTAAATGTCCAAAAAGAAAACGTAAAAGCTATGGAAAAAATTGCCAGCAGCATGGAGAAAATTGCTACTGCTGAAACGCGAAAAGCTGTTGCTTTAGAAGACATAGCAAAGTCATTCACAGCATTCCTGCAACGCTTTTAGTTATTTTTAATCATTCACTATCCATGTTACACCTCTTGACAGCAAACTCTAAACCTAACCAATGAGAAAGGTGACCTTTTATAAATCCACTCCACCCGGCAACAAACCAAAAGCCACCCTTCAAAACAACGACCATATTCAACCATTTAAAATAAGAAAGTTCGAAAAAACTCCAGGAATCTTACGTAATAAACACCAGAACTATCATTAACACGTCATCACTGCCCCACCCTATGACGGTTGGGAAATACCTCGACAATTATTTCCCACTATCACTAAAAATGACCGAACTAGCATGAGAACCGAAAATAGCCAATAAGAAGTAGCCAACAAACTCTTTTACAAATAAAACGAATTGGCTTGTTCACTGCGACTTTTACTCACCACGCTGCGCTATTGTACTAACCCCCCACCGCCGTCTGGATGCCTGTAAAGGCGGATGTAGAGTGTAGACGGCGGTGATAGCCCAACTTGCGGGTGTCATGGCTGCTCATAGCTGTCAGCAGCCTACTGTTTTTACTGTCAGTTTGCATAGGTTTATGTTGAAAGCAAAATGCCAATTGCTGTGTGTATTCGTGTAAGGAGAGAGGAGGGCATACTGTCGTGTTAATTACTACAAATAAATACAATCACACATAATATACTGACAATTGTGTCTTTATTCGGCCTCCTGCCTACGTAACCTCTCTCATGTCAACAAATCAACACTGGCTAGGACTAAAAGCCTATACTTGCTAATTTATAATACCATGATATTGATATGCCTAGATCTACATCTAATGCTGAAGAAAAGCCTAGGCCCTAGTCCTTAGTAGCCTTATTCCAAGTAGGCCTAGGTCTAATCTCAATAACAGTGCTAGGCCCCAGGTTTAGACTTCAACGGCGCCATGTGCTTTCAGCTCTTATTTTAATTTTCCAATCGTTCACGTTTTCATTGTTTAAAAGTTTAAACAAACAAAATATGCTATTAAATAAAATTACTTGAAATAGGCCGTACGACTACTTACGTAAAACCATTGATTAAAGAAGGAATGGTAAAACAATACGTAAACAAACAATCTAGGAAGCATACAGATTTGACAATGCAGAGCCTGCTATACATAGTTTATTTCAAACACCGCTACGGTCTTAGGGCAGGGTCCACTAGATACCTAACAAGCAGCTCGGAATAAGTATCTAGTGGACCCTGGTTTTGGGGGTTAGTGCAGTGGCGCGATCTGCGTGGAGCTTTGCGTGAACAAGCCAATTGGAGTTGTCTCCCTTAACGCTTACGCGCCCCTGGGACTCTACACGTCCAAGGGTATAGTCAAGGGGGTGGACCCTAGTATTACAGATGAAGATATCCTTAAGTACGCAAAATCCCCTTACAAATCTTACACATACTAAGAAAATAAAAAGAAGGCCATTACGAATTTTAACCCAGAGGTACCATTCTAATTACATTTCAAGGGGTCAGACTCTCCGAGGACATTCAGACACACTCAGTTAACCTTGAGGTTGTCCCATATATACCGAAGGTGTTACAGTGCACGATATGCTTCCGGTACGGACACACTCAAGCCAGATGTGATAGGGCACAACTGTGTGTCAAGTGTGGAAAAGGAGAACACTTAGATGACACAACATGTGAGGTAGCGTCCCGATGTATCCCGATGTGTCCCGATGTAATTTCTCCAGCCACCAACCGGCAGCTCTGCCGGGCCATGATAGATCCAGTAGGCCATGACAAAGTCCATGGGGAAGCCGATCTATCTCGTTTAAAAAGTGAAATTTGTTTTGTACTGTATTGTAAAATTTTGTAAAATAAGAAAGTGATTTTAAAAAAAATGTTCTTTACAATATCTTGCCATATGCCTTTGCGTAGTAGATAAGTATCCATGGGCTTTTTGAATTGGAAGTTCTATGTAAGCCTATAGCCATAACGGGGCTCCTATAATTTCTGTACAGTCTATATAAATAATGCATTTCTCTAATTTGAAGTGCCAAATGAAATCATCTGCAATAGCCCATGGATTTGTCACACAGCTTCAAAATTTTGACTGTAGGCCTACTGTATGTTATTATTTAAAGTTTTTTATGAAACCTGCATCAGGCATATTCATTTTCAAATAATTTACTAACTACTTAATAATATGCCTCTGATTGATTGTGCATGTTACCAACTTACAACAATTATTTTCAATAGTCATTTAGACCTTGTTTACATTACTGGCATTTGTCGTGGGTTAAAAACTCGAAACATTATGTTGCAAAAGTAAGAGATAATTTTTAGATAGATTATAGATAGATCATCTCGAGGCTCGCCTTGGTAAGAAACCAGATCTTGGAGCCAGTTCGAATGTTGTAGTTAGACTGACAAGAGATATTCCAGAAGGGAAGAACTACAAACTCTACTTTGATAACTATCACACCCCCATTCTGTTGAAAATTTTTCTAAAAATAAAAAAACGAGTATTTTGTTTTGGATTGGATATTGCTTAACGTCTCATATTTATGCAACTTGGCTAATCGAGACGAAGGGAGGGACGTAAGGGATGACGCGGGGGGACAAGGGGTGGACAGGCCTGTGCTGGTCAGAACCAGCCACAAGCATATGGGGAGGGCAGGGGTTCCCCCACGTCGTGGTCGTCTCCGTCTGTGTCTCTGGGTACAGTCAGACGTAACTGCAAATTACCCATCGAGGATGAACTAAAAAAAAACAAGAGGAACATCAGTAGAAACACCAGTTCTGTAAATGGGGAAAGACAACACGTGTGTCATCTTCCTGTCAACTTTTACTGGCGTCTTGCCTCTGACAAAAGTTTAACGGTTTGACAGGAAAGCAAAAACCCACGTCGAAGATGACTGCCCCGAAATTGTCTAGATATACACAACCACGCCTTGGAAGCTAGGTTAAAACAGACAGCCATACAAGGGGTGGACAGGCCTGTGCTGGTCAGAACCAGCCACAAGCGTATGGGGAGGGCAGGGGTTTCCTCACGTCGTGGTCGTCTTCGTCTGTGTCATCATCCGTCCGTGTTGTCATTGTCGTAAGAAAAATCCACGAATGCAGATCTTGAATGCACCAACAATCCAGATGTTACGAAGTTTACCGTCCCGGTAGGTAAGGGGTAAAGCACTCGACCGGCAATCGGGAGACATGGGTTCGATACCTTGCTGGGATGGATTTTTTAATTTCGGGATTGATTTACATAAAACAGATTAAAACTAGTATGACACACATGACATCATGACTAAAGGATGGGTTGACAGCAGTAGGTGCTGCACCCTCAATGCTCCTGTATCGCGCGGGAAGCAAGTGATTATCCTTCATCCTTCATTATTTGAGCAAAAAATAAATAAATGGCAAAAAGTACACCACTTGTTTAACATTTCGTTTTCCACACCGAAAAAAGATCAATGCGGAATTTGTTCTGGATACGAAAATGCTTTAGGAGAACGAACGAACGCATGAAGATACAATTCGTCAACTATAACATTGAAAAAAACACTTGCCTGGCATGAAAAGGGAATTGATGTACAAAATGCAGCTGAACAGGATGATGTGGTTGTAAGCTGCTATGACCTGCAAGCTGTCCTTCAAACCCCATGTGGTGAGGTGTCTGCTCTTTATTATAAGCGAACATTAGCAACGTACAACTTCACAGCTTTTTATTTGAATTCCAAACATAGATATTGTTATGTTTGGCACGAGGCCCTCCGCCCTTGTAAATAGAGGAGCTAATGAAATCTGAAGTTTTGTCCGGGAATACCTTATCAACGAGTGCATTGGCAAAAATATTATCTTTTATACAGATAACTGTGTGGGGCAAAACAAGAACAAGTACCATGTGACTATGTATATACACACAGTTTTAACAAAAGAGATACAATCCGTAACACACATGTTCCTTCAAAATGGGCATACACAAAATGAAGGAGATACTGTTACAGAACGAGAAAAAAAGAGAATGTTAAAGAGCGGGCCTGTTTACATTTCGTTGCAATGGGTATCAGAGATTAGACTGTCCCAAAAAATGGCAACCCATATCATGTAAAAGAAATGAACAAAGATGACTTCGTTGATTTAAAATGCCTGACTAATGAATTGGGAAAGAACTTCACCGTCAATGATGCAGGTGAAAAAGTTGTCTGGGCAGACATTAGAGTTGTGCGAGTTGAAAAGTATTCACCATTTGTAATATTTTACAAAACAACATGCTCTGCTGATAAACATACGACTAAAGATGAGGGGACGTCTGCCATTATGGTATTCTCAAAATCGAATTCATGGTTTTCCCTGATGGTGTGTTGGGCAATCGTAGATTTAGGGTCACCATTTTTGGTCGCCAATGTGTTCCCGCACGCGGTGGGACACAATTCTGCCTGTTTGTCCAACATATACACCTTTGCATGACCCACAGTGAATTTTGTAAACTCCTCGGCCCTCCAAGGAGATGGTATCTTTAGTTGACCCTAACAAGGCACTAATGTTCTTGTGTTTCACTTTCACTCATAGATCTTGTTTTATTATAGGAGATGGCGGATATGCCGTGAACAGTTTATGGTTGGTCCCAGTCTGAAGATGAAACAGAGACTCTAGATCCTCAAAGAAATTTGAATCTACGAGATAGATCGAAAATCAAGAAACCAGCAAAGTTCGAAGACTATGCGATGTTAGCAATGTTTGATGAACCAACAACGTTTGAACAACCTACAATGTCTGAAGATTCTCAACAGTGGAAATGGTTATAAAGGAGAGTTGAAATTCCTGGCGGAGAAATAAAACATGGGAGCTTGTTGATCATCTTCCACGCGGAAAGAAGTTGATAAACAATCGTTGGGTATTCAAGATAAAACCTAAGTCAGACGGAACCGTAGACCGTTACAAGGCAAGATTGGTTGTGAAAGGATTTTCACAACATGGTATCCACTATACTGAAACATTTATTTTATTTTTTATTTATTTATTTAACGTCTAACCTATTCAGATAAAAAACTGATTTACAAAGGAGGATCAGTCCAGTGGTTCGATGGGACACTGTTCGAGCTGTACTGAGTGTAGCATCATGTGAGAAATTGAAGATGGCTCAGTTTGACATGAAAACAGCATTCCTATACGGTAAACTAAACGAGGAAATTTACATGAAACAACCAGAGGGCTACGATGATGGCACAGGTCGAGTTTGTAAATTGTTCAAAGGTCTTTATGAGTTAAAACAAGCTCCACGATGTTGGAACCAATGGTTCAGAAGCTTTTGTCAGAGCTGTGGTCTAAAGGAAAGTGAAGCAGATACTTGCTTGTTTAAAAACAATGACAAGACTTTGTTTGTCATTCTCTACGTTGACAATGGATTAGTTTTTTCAAGCGATGACACCTGTCTAAACATGTTTCTTGGCCAACTACAGAAAGAGTTCACAATAACGATTGGGTCAGCTGACTACTTTCTCGGAATGCAAATACACCATATGGAGAATGGTTTGCTATTCATAAATCAAGAAGCGTAAAAAGAAAGTACTGGAGCGTTTCAACATGGCTGAAAGCAATCCAGTCTACACCAATCGATACAGGACAAGTTTTGGATGACTCCAACAAGGAACTTGACAGCGTAGTTCCCTACCGCGAAGCAATTGGAAGTCTGATGTACCTGGCCGTGGTTACTAGACCAGACATTGCTTACGTTGTCAACTTATTGTCGCAAGTTCTTGACCGACCTCAAGTCAAGCATTGGGAAATGGTCAAGTGGATTTTAAAATACCTCAAGTGTAATGTTAACTGGGGGATTCTATTCGAACCTGGATATGCCATCGGAACACTTGAATCCTACAGCGATAAAGATTATGCCGGAGATGTAGATTCTAGAAAATCCACTTCTGGAATGGTCTTCAAGTATAGTGGAGGTGCAATTGCCTGGGCCAGCAAGCGGCAGAGATGCGTTGCATTATCCACAACTGGTGAACAGGCGAGAATTGATTTACGCAATCTTGTCCCAATAATTTTGCATTTTTTTAGGCTTGTGTTTAAAAAATACTTTCATATCTGAAGGTAGGACTAATAAGTCAATCTGTGGCAGTCTTTTTGCATGCTGATTTTGCATATCATGTGTCTGCTTGTTCATTGCCAAAAATCCCGAACACAACCTCCTCCCGGCGAGAAAGTGGGGTAGTAGGGGGTCGTACCTTCAGTACAAGGGAGGGCACACACTACACAGCATGTTATTCTGTTGTCCGTCTTAACAAGACATTACCTGATAAGCAGGGTAGAATAAAAAGCAAAGGAAACCTTCCAGTCTGGAAAGAATAGACAACCTCCTGAACTTAACAAACATTTAAAGAACAATGTGAAGACACAACAGCCACTTAAGACTTGCTAAAACAACACACTCATCAGTAACACTAGCTATCTACACTGACCAAACATAAATCCCACGGGCTGTATGGACGGAACAAACGGGGCGCAATACCGAGACAACAAGCACTTGACTGACGTGCAATACAGAAAAGGGACTTTAAAAAACTCTCAGCCCAGACAGAACAGACATCCTCGTAACGGTAACACACACTAAACAAAACACATTCAGTAGTAACAGAAGCCAAATCCTAGTACTGTAGAGACCGAACAAGAACAGAACGAAGAGCGGAGACCAAACACATCCGCCTCCGACAAGAACAACTGACCAACTGCGAGACTGCCGCTGCGCTATGTGTACTGTTGCCTGTGTAGATGACAGTCAAAAGGTGCGGGGCGGCGAGGTCATATCGATGTTGCACGTCAAGTGCATTGAAATTATTCAAAATCGTATAATGACACTAGCACGTGATCTTCAAGATGTATAAAAATTGGTTACGGGCGATATTTAAAAGTGTAGTGAGGTTCATTGCGACGATACTATATTTTCGCAGATATTACAATATCTATCGATTCTACTGTAATAACAGACCAATTGTAACACTGCACATTTCACCTCACTCACAGGTAGATTGTAGTAGATTGTAGTGTGTAATTTATTGACCTACTGAGTTCCATCGACAGTGGTTGATAGATTCAAGACATCAGAATTTTCCTCATTTCTTCTTTTCACTGGACGAATAGCATTTCTATAGAGATGTTAGATATTTTCACAATCATCTCGGTGCAAAAAACATTTTGGATAATGATTATGCTAATGAACTACTGTCATTGTTTAAGTATATTTTTGTGAAGTTGTATCGGCTAGAATTCAGTTATTCATTAAACAATGGTCGTAGCTAAGTTCAATAAACAAGTAATGCTATGCGGTTCATTCAGTGGTGTATTGGATCCGGAACGACTTTCATCATCATGAAGTGTTCTCCTCGGTTTAAGATAATACTTATTTTTCAATCCGTCATTTTGACAGATAAGACAATAGACTGCAACTAAATATATATTTTTTAAATTACTAAATATAAACAGCAATCTATGACATTTGACTGAGCAATTGATAAAAAAAAGGTCGTAAAATATTTCACTGGATAGATCACATGGATTGGTACAATTGATAAAGTCTGTTACTAGGGTTAATAATAGGTCAGCTACTTTAATTGATCATGTTAATGCAAATCACAATGAAAATATTATTCAGTCGGGCAGGTATTATAAGTGTAGGATTAAGTGATCATGAATTAATTTTTTGTGTTCGTAAGATTAATAAGCAAAAATTTTTTCCTAAATTTGTAAATACTAGTAATTATAAGAATATTGATTGGAAGCAAGTAGATGAAGATATCTTAAGTGGTCCCATTGACCAAATTGGTATGGCGGTAAGTGCAGATGATAAATTAGAAATGTTTGTTAAAGTAGTCGTAGAACATCTAAATGTGAAGGTAATCAACTCAGACTTAAACCCCCACCTGGCTATTAAGGTTATAATAACCAGTTATTGTTCTTTTCTGTGAATACAGAGTGTGGACTAGCTGGCCAAGGAATCATTCCTTTAGGGGACATCCACTATTGCAAAAGCAATCAACTCATGTTACTTAATCCCCCACACACAGAATGATTGAATGAATATTGCTTAACGTCTCATATTTATGCACTTTGGCTAATCGAGACAATGAGTGGTGATAGATGAGGATGAAGTATGAACACACAGACACACAACACACAAACAACACACAGAATCAGAATGATGAATGAGAACGAGGACACAGCAAAGACTTAACAAGCAACACATACACTTGACATGGGCACTGATAACTACTGTTGAGTGCCCTAAAACAACACTACTAACAGCAGCAACAGAAGCTAACTCCATGTACTGTAGAGGCCAGAGTGGAGACCAGTGTGGAGACCAGACCGAAGAACACGGACAAAACACGTCCGCCTGAGACAAGAACAACAGACCGACTGCAAAGCTTTCTGCTGTGTGCGTCCGGTGCAGGTAGAAGTCAAAAGGTGCGGGGCGGCGAGATCATATCGAAGCTGCACTCAAGGTATATTGACTTTTTATCAAATCGTCATATCATATCAGACCTCCAAGATCCCTTGACGACAAGAAGCTATGGAAAGCTAGTGATTTCAAGTCTTTTCTACTCTATTATTCGATTTCTTATCTGAAGGGTATTTTGCCAGACAGATTCCTAAGGCACTGGATGTTGTTGGTGTTTGCCGTGACAACACAGCTGAAGGAGAAAATCCTCGATCACGATTTCCGCCTCGCTGAAGATGCCCTAAGAAAGTTTGTTTTAAAAACTGAGGAACTCTATGGAATTGAGTGGATGACTTACAATCTACACACCTTGTTGCATCTTCCAGAGTGTCGGAAATTGGGGTGCTTCATGGGACTGCTCAACATTCATGTATGAACATTTTAATGGAGTTCTTTTAAATGTATTTTCTGGAACACAGCACGTATCTTCTCAAATATTTAAAAATTACAACAGGATAAAACTCATGAATTCATTACTTAACAAAAATCCATTCCGAAATTGCCACCCTGAAGCAGCTAAGTTGGTTAAAAATCTTTCTGGAAAATACCTAAATATTAATGTTACAAGAATTGGCAGATAAGTGCTATTTGGATCTGGTAAAAGTAAACATTTAACCATCACAGAACAGATTGTAATTGAACGCCTACTAGATCAAGAGTTGAAAACGAACAATGTATGGACATATGAACGCGCCATCTACAATGGCATCAAGCCGCATGTGATTCATTACGGAAGACTGGGTAAACGCCAAAACTGTACTGTTCGTCTAGGAAATGGAATGTTTTTTGACATTTTGTCACCTTGTAGATTTATTGGATAATACTCTTTCTGCAAATAAACAAGATGTTATTCTTGGCTGGAGGTTAGATGTCCTGAACGGTGATATCTGTACAAATGCAGGAGAACGATCTTCATCTTTTGTAAAATGTATTGACAATCGTGACAGTTGATGGCTTTCCAAGCATCACAGATAGCCAGTTAGTGTGTAAAAATGGTTGTTGACGAGGCAATTTACGTCTCTGAAATTGTTAATATTATCGAGCGAGATTTCATTATTCGTGTAGTAGGGTACCATGCAATTCCCCTATTTTGACACAGTTTCTGTTTGCTCCAATTGCTACTTACAGCCCAGCCCCCCCTGCGGGATATTACTTCATGTGAGCCTACCGTGGACACAATATTTATTTTATGACAGACATATAAAAATACACCTCTATTCAATATGCCCGGATATAGGCCTTTGTGATTCATTGTATAATTTCGCAAGATGATGAGTCCAGTAATAACAATCCTTTGCTTCGTGATTATAGTATTACAGATTTCGTAAATTTGCCGAAACAGAATGTAGGCCTACTATACATCGCAAATTCTTTTCCCACACGTTCTGGACGGTCAGCTGTGAGTTGGATCGAACGCGCACCTCATTCGCGCATGATCTATCTCTCTCGCACTCGCAGGCATGGTCTTTTTTTATTTTTGATTGGATATTGCTGTACGTCTCATATTTATGCAACTTGGCTAATCGAGACGAAGGGAGGGACGTAAAAGATGACGCGGGGGGACAAGGGGTGGACAGGCCTGTGCTGGTCAGAACCAGCCACAAGCGTATGGGGAGGGCAGGGGTTCCCCCACGTCGTGGTCGTCTCCGTCTGTGTCATCATCCGTCCGTGTTGTCTTTGTCGTCGCCGTCGGGGAGGTAGTCAAAGGGAAGGGGTTCCCCGACGACGACCCAGAGCTCACCATTAGTTTCATACGCAATAATAATTGCTGTGCTTGCAAAATCTAGCCAACGTATTTACGTCATAACTTGATAACTTGGGCCATCAAATTCAAACTCGCAACCTTCTCGTGGTTTGGCCCATGATTAGGGGAGTTTTTCTCCCTGAAACTAATGGCGAGCTCTGGGTCGTCGTCGGGGGACTTTCCCCTTCCCTTTGACTACCTCCCCGACGGCGACGACAATGACAACATGGACGGATGGTGACACAGACGGAGACGACCACGACGTGGGGGAACCACTGCCCTCCCCATATGCTTGTGGCTGGTTCTGACCAGCACAGGCCTGTCCACCCCTTGTCCCCCCGCGTCACCCCTTACGTCCCACCCTTCGTCTCGATTAGCCAAGTTGCATAAATATGAGACGTAAAGCAACATCCAATCAAATCAACTTGATAACTTACACGCGCGAGTCTAATCATGCTGACTTGAGTGTCCAAAACAATGGAATTTCGTAACTTCAGTGTACACGCACAATCTAACTTCGGCGCATTTGGTCGTGGAAGATTACAAACTGCGCCAACAAACACGCGCCTACATACACACGTGTCTCGGCACACGTGTACTTACAACAAATGCGTGAGCCTTGGTCTCTGAGCCAAGACAGTCGATTCACCAGCAGCCGAGGCGGACGGATGTGCGGGCTGGGGCCCACACTAGGCCTATTCCTAGGGCCTACTTCTTGGGATCACCAAACATGCAAGTGGAATTGCATCTCTGAGTGGCCTTCAAGGGGTCTACACAGACCACCACCGGACCAGTGACGTCTACCCTGTGATGTTTGTTCCCTATGTCATGGTACCCCTGTATATTGTACAAGTTGAGCGTGGTTTATTATGTTGGCACGCCTGTGGCTTTCCGAGGTTCTAGACACGTAACGACGTCTCTGAGTTGAACCCAGAACGCCGAGCTGTAAGGTTGCTAAAGTCTATCTATCCATGAAGTACAAAGTGACCATCGACGGACGCGTCGGGTATGGGTATGAGGCAGCTGCTAAGGGTTGTCGCGTGTAGTCGTAAAATAGACCATCCTAGAAGCTGAGGGTTTTATACCTGCTGTATTAATTAATTTATTGATATATTTTGTTTAATTGCAAATATCTCATAACGTTGTTGAAATATTAAGCGTGCGTCTTGAATTTCATTTTTTTGGACGAAATTCTACGATAAAAACTGACTGAGTTACGGATAATGCTTCTATAACATATTTTGATAATATTATATAATAATATAATAATATGTATGTATTTCAGTCAGTTTCGATCGTAGACACTAGGGAAAAAAACACATTTCATAACTCAAGCTACACATTTTAACCACGTTATGAAATATTTGCAATTATAAAAAAAATATTTTAATAACCTTTTATAATAATAACCTTTTTGAGCAATCTCAATTTTCTTTTTGTAAAATGGGTAATTGAATATCAGATCTTATATCTAAAATAATGTGGTGTAACCGCTATTGAAATGCGGTTCAGACTAATGTCGTCGAATCAAGAGTCTTATTTGTCGATCTTCAAGGCCGAGAAGCAACTGTGTGTTGTGCCTCCGTAATGAAACAGTGCGTCAAGATAGACACGGCCAACTATCGCTTAGGCAGTACTGTTGCATCATGTAGCAAGGTTTGAGCAATACACAATGAATATGGTGCAGTTGATACTCTAAGAATTTTGGGATAACTCTCGGTGGTTTTCCTCGTTTTTTATGTACCGGAAAAGTGTCCAGTGAACGGTAATGTTGTGCGCGAGAGAACTGTGTTTGGTGTTCCCTTGTAGGACACAATGATAGTAAGTAAATTTGCTATTAATTGCCGAACAGTGTGCGTGCATAGACTACTACACCGAAGAGGCGTTGTATTTGCGTGGAGTGGTCGGAGCTAGGCGATGGAAAGTATGCGTCGTTTTTTGAGAGTGATAGAACCAAGCGTACAACATATCACGGAGAATATAGACAATGATTTGGAAGATCATGATCTAATAGAAGCGACTCCTAGGCCTAGCCCTAGGGCTGGACCAAGTGGAGGCCTACCTAGGCTCAGGGGGCTTAGCCTTACTAGGCCTAATAGTAGGCCTACTAATACTTCTGGACCTCAACTTAATTCAAGGGCGTCGCCGTCACCTCGTCAACCGACTAACTCGTCGAACACTGAGGTAGTCCTAGGCCTAGATGTTGGCCCAGGCCCAGCGCCTTTGAGGCTTGCTGTGGGCATACCGAAGGTGCCGTCGTCATTAATTTGGGACTATTTTGTAAAATGTGCCACAAACACAACTGCTAAGTGCTATCTTTGCTTAAATGTCCTTCTCTACCGGGTCTACAACAAGTTTGCGCCGTCATCTGCAAAATAAACATGTGCTGAACTATCAGCAACTACTAGAAAAAGAATCATGCAAGAAAGCATGTACTAGCCCTAGGCCTAACCCTAGGCCAGAAGGCCCAGCACCAGCACGTGACTCCACTCGCCAAGAAACTCTTACAAACATGATTGGCATCAAACGGAAATGGTCATCAGACCATCCATCTGCCAAGAAAGTTACGCAGTAAGTAGGGCCTAGGCCCTAGGCCTAATTTAATCTTGCTTTATCTATAAATTTCAGTAAGCCCCTATACCAGAGCCTAGCCTAGGGCCAAGTAGCTTACTTAGATCTACGATAGGCCTACGCTTAGGCCTAGCTTATCTTTATTCTTTATGTGAAATAAGGCCTAGACCCCCTAGAACTACCTAACTTATGCCTTGAGATTTACTTAAAAAGGCCTAGGCCTAGGGCCCAATGGCTAGTCTCAGTTTCTGTAAGACAATAGACCCGGGCCCCTAACTTATTGGTTAGCATGGTCAATTTAATGTCGCCTCTGTGCACTGTATGTTTAGTGTCGACCAGTTCAACTAATGGTTCTACACACATAGGCTCCTAACCTAACAGTGGATCCAATGTACAAAATTAAATAGGCTCTATAAGCCTAGGCCTTGTAACCTTTTGGTCTGATATAAGACAATTTCAAAGATATTTAAATATTAATTTGTTCCCGCCTTTCAAATTGTATAATTATTTTGAATAATTAATTACATTTAAATAATTACATAAACTATTTCAGCCAATAATATTTCATTTTATTGTGTTATGACAGTTTATCAGCCACGCGTAATAAATAAAAACTAGTGTTTGTGCTACGTATCCGCGTCGTCATGGCCAGCTGCGGTGATTACGTAATCGCTGTTGGTATGAACTGTGTGCAGGAATCAAATAAACATGTCACAATCGTAATCCTCTGTGAGAATGGTATTTGTCTCTCGTTATCTGCACTGTTTCATCGTAACATTATCGGCAAGTGCACCCGAACTCTGGTCATTCAGTGACGCCACACATAGCTTAAGGAGTGTGGAAACATTACTTTTATCAACATTTGCGCAACACAACTTGCACGTGCGTGCATAAATCTCCGACCGAATGACAGTCTCAAGTCGACTTGTGTGTGATTTGTATGCATCTTTTGAATGGTTGGTATCAATAAACTATCTGAGTTTCATCATGCAACTACGTCACGTTTTTTTGAACCGAGGGACCGAAAACATACCCCCACTTCTGCCTAATCACCAGGGCGTAATAGAGTAAGCCAATTACAACACTCAATTTCCGTGACTACGTCACAAAATCTTCAGACGAAACGAACGCGAGCAGAGAAGGCGGATTCTTCAGAAACACACTTACTTGGTCTCTCGAGGAGACTTCACGTCCGGGTTGGGGCGGATCAACCAGGATACTTCTAAAGGCTTTCAAGTCAACAACTGCCACTACAAGCAGTCACCATGCAGTTCAATCGGAGGCCCTAGTCAAGGCAAGGGAACGTCTGGAACTTGGAACGTCTTGGACTTGGAGATTTTCTCGGATCTTTTGGACAACACATAGGCGGAGGCCTATACATGGACTGATGGGCGAGCTAACTTGGGACCACTAGACCTTAGAGCACTGAACGTCCCCGTACGGAATCGCTGCTTGACCCCTGGACCTGGTCAATATCTACAAATCTACGAATCGCGATAACACGGTAAAACAAACTTGCTATCTACGAACTAACTTTAAAAAAAAACTTTTATAAAATGGCTGGCTAACTTTTTATTATTGAGAACTTTTTATTATTGAGAACTTTTATTATTGGGAACTTTTGAGAATTTGATAACATGTTTTTGTAATTGTAAATGTAACATAACTTGATTTGATTCATTATAATTGTATTTTGAAACTGGTTTTGTTAATTTGTGTTAACCTTTCGTTGTCTGTCTGTCCCACTCAATATTTTATTTCAGTTTTTTATAAATTAAACTTCAGCAGTTGGCAAGACTACTGACTTGAGCTAGACCGGCGCACTACTTCTTAAGGTTGGTAATTGTTTTTCTGACAGCTGTCGAGTGACAGTGAATTTTTGTTTGATTGTTTTTCAATTTTGGATTTGTGTTTGATTTTATTGTTTTAATATGTTGTGGGAAGGGCTATTTAGCGACAGCCTACACTCTGTTTAATGTTATTTCACAAAGTTAATAAGTTTTCTTTGTTTGTTCATAGGCGGATAGCAGAGTGGATCGCCATAGATCTCCAGCCGTATTCTGTGGTGAATGAGCGAGGGTTTCAGAGAATAGTAAATGAGCTAAATCCTCAGTATGTTATACCATCGCGGACCACATTTTCTCGTGTGAGAGTACCAAAGCTCTATGAAGACACCATTGGAAAAATGAAAGTTGAATTAAGCAAGATGAAACATGAAGTTGATCCTAACCACCGATATTTGGTCATCAAAATCCCTTCAAGCATTTATCTCCCTAACTTGCCATTACATAACCTCCGATTTTAAATTGGTGAATAGATGTCTGGGAAATTCTCACTTTCCCGGTTCTCACGATGCTACTGCGATTTATGAAAAACTTATTTCGATGATGGTCAAGTGGGACTTGCACAGATTATCTGAAACCGTGCCAATTTTTATAGTTTCTGACAATGCCCGTAACTACACTGCAGCCTTGGCGCGCACCACTTGGTCACCCATGCAGTGTTTTGCGCACACTCTACAATTGGCTATTAACGACGCCAAGAAAGATGCCATACCGGATGTCATCCGGAAAGTCCGTAAATTGGAAATCTTGTGTAACATTCAGGCTATATTGAATTCGCGCCCATTAACAAAAATGTCCAAAGACTCGAAACGACTTCCTAGCGTGGGTTAAAACAGAGTTCGGGAGTATTCACTCGCTCTATACAAAGGCTGCAACCTCTCAAGGTGCATTGAGAAATGGAAGCCAAGACATTGGTCACTAGGAGTGGGAGAATAAGTCAATGACCAGCGGGACTAAAGACCCATTTCCTCTCCCCCTTCTTCTCTGTCTACATGCCTTCCTGGAATCTATCAACTATTTTGTTTACCAATTTCCCGCACATGAACACACTCCCTCTTCCCTTCCAAGGCACAACCCTTCTTCAGTTCAAGGCAGACACCTGAGACATCAAGATGGACAATGACTTTGAGAACGTTCTCAAATCCATGTGAGAGGACTTGGCGGTCCCAGTAAGCTTATCGCCGATCCCTGATGGCAAAGAGAAGAAGAGGGCCGTATCTCTTTCAAAGACTGCTTTGAAATATCCCCCAGGCTGTGGGACTGCCCACACCCCCAAATATAGCGCCCACTAGTATCCCCTAGGCGCCTAACAAGTAAACATCAACCTGGACATCCAGCCGCCCCGTAAGACGCACGCTCCACGCGGACGACTGATAATTAAGATGGCGGTGGGACGAGACATGTTCATGTGCGGTGTCTGCAAGGAAACCATTAACGTAGGTGCAAAGCGAATTTTGTGCACGGCCAGGTAATCACTGGATCCATTTTAAATGCTCATCATTGTCGCATAATAAGTTTAAAGAACTAAGGGACAACCCTGAAGACTGGAAATGTGACATCTGTTTGACCGATGAGAGATCGGACAAAAGAAGTGAAGGTAGCAGCGGAACAGACGAGAATCGCGCCAACAGCCGATCCAAAACCACCAACCGAACAGAACAAAATCTCTTGGGACGAAATGTTCAAACTAATGACCGAAATGAAAGCGTCTATGGACTACATGTCTGCACAATACGATAGCGTCAAAGAAGACACAAGTAAAATCTCAACCCTTATCAACGAAATTAATAAACTAAAAGAAGAAAAAACAAGCCTGGAAAATAAGGTTACTAACCTAGAGAACAAGATCAACCAAATGGAGCAGTACTCTAAAAATTACAATTTAGAATTCCATGGAGTACCAACCATACAGAATGAAAACCCGTACTCCATAGTAGAAAACATTTGTGCTGCAATTGGAACCAACTTCACAGCTGATGACATAGAATACTGCCATCGTATGCCCACAAGAAACTCACCTGAATCAGCCGAACAAAAAAACAAACACGATATAATAATCGCCAAGTTCTACTCAAGGAACACTAAAGAACACATCCTTCAGGCAAAAAGAGACAAAGAGACATTATTAACATCAGAACTGGGTTACAAAGAAACTCATAAGCAAATTTATATTAATGAACACCTCACGGCGGAAAATAAAACCCTCTTCTGGCTGGCACGCAGCATGAAGAAACATGGCTATAAATTTGCCTGGGTAAAAAATGGAAGAGTTAAACTAAGAAAGGACGAAAACTCGAGGATTATTCACATAAACAAAACAGGAGATATCCCTAAAGTCACAGCAAATGCACCCAACTCGACTAGATCCTAAGCCTAGGCCCTGGCCTAAGGCCTAGAACTAGGCCTAGGCCTAAGAACATACCCAATAAGTAAACACACCTAACATGGATCTACAACTAAACAAAGAACTAGAACAAGAAATATTAACTTCCAACTGTGAAACAGTGCAAGCACTCAACCACCTATACAGAAACAACCCTAACTTTAAAATCTTCCACCTCAACATAAGAAGCCTGAACGACGACCACTTTAACCAATTACTTATACTTTTAAGTGAACTTGACTTTCCGTTCGATATGATAGTGCTCAGCGAAACTCATCTTAAACACGAAACCAGCGAGTTCAATATACCGGGATATGACACATATTACTTTAATGCTAAATTAACCAACTTTGACGGCATAGCTATCTTTGTAAACAATCAAAGTCTGAACATAACCTCAATCACTCCCCTTGACATCCAGGAAGCCAATGGTGCAACTTTTATCTTCACAATGAACTCTCAAACCTATTCAGTGTCAGCAATCTACAGATCACCAAGTGGACAAACCAGGAACTTTATTTCACAACTTGAGCAAAGTACACACTTATGGAACCCAAGATCAATTGATCACAAGTTTCTTGTTGGGGACATTAATATTAATATTTTAGATAATCCATGCACGCAAATAGCGAACGAGTACCTGATATTCTCTGTCTACAAGGCTTTACATCCTGTATTAACATCCCGACAAGAGTAAACCCAGAAACTCATCTTGTATCGATCACATATTTGTCAACTCAAAAAACGATCTAAATTGCATCCCCACAATACTTCAAACCTCCATAACAGACCACTACTTAACAGGCTTTACTTGGCAAACTTCTCCTAATACAGAAATACGAGTTAGGCCTACAGATGATACTGAGCAATGGATAGCAAAAAAAAAACTACAACTCATTAATAACCTCATTAAACACAGAAACCTGGAACACTACACTAAACGTCACAGATAACCCCTCTACAGCAACAGACAACTTTGTAAACCAACTAAACGAACACATATTAAAGACCACTATAATCAAACCAAAAACAAGAAGTAAATTTAAAAAACTTAAGCCTTGGATAACCAACGGCTTGATAACATCAAATTAGGAAACGCGATGCAATGAACAGACAAGTTAAAATTGATGCAAAATACCGACTTGAGCATAATCTACATGAAAATCTAATATTCAAAAAAAGATACATTACTTTCAGAAACTTACTGAACTCTCTCATACAAAGGGCACGCAACCAGTACTATAAGGATAAAATTAATAACTCTAATAACAACCCAAAACAAATATGGAAAATAATAAATGAAATAACTCACGCTAAAGCACGAAATCTCGGAGAAATTAAAGAAATTTATATTGACCAATTACACACTAAAAAATCAACCAACACAAAAATTATTTCAAATACTTTTGTAGATTATTTCACAGACGTAGGACCAGAACTAAACGCCAAAGCTGAGACAAGACCACCACTTAACGACATAACTAGACCACAAGCAACTAGACCTAGGCCTAAAGCAAACAGACCCAACGGTAGACGTACTTCGAAAAAACTCACAATCAATATTTCTCAGCCCGATTGAAAATGCTGAAATTGTAAAATATATATCTGAATTGAGAGAAAATTCAGCTTGCGGTCCAGATCAAATAAACGTCAAAACAATAAAGAAAATAAAAACTCTCATAGTTACACCTCTCACACACATATTCAATCTCAGCTAAACAACAGGAATATTTCCAAATTCACTAAAAACTGCTACAATCAAACCCATATTTAAAGGAAAGGACAAACTAAAAGCAACAAACTACCGACCAATTTCCTTACTCAATCATTTTACTAAATTATTTGAGAAATGTATCAAAACATAGACTAGTCACCTTTTTGGAAAAACACAACCAAATATCACCAGCACAATATGGCTTTAGCAATAACCTTAGCACCCAAGATGCTAGATTAGAGCTAACAAATGAAGTCTCAAACAATTTAGATACATCACTAAAAACAACAGCAGTTTTCCGTGATCTCGCAAAGGCCTTCGACACTGTGCATCATGGCAAATTAATCGAAAAACTACAAGATATGGGAATCCGTGGAATTGCTTTGAACTTATTAAAAAATTATCTTGCAGATAGGGAACACGCGAGTAAACATCGGAAACCACTCAGCAATCCCACAACACTTAAGTGCGGAGTCCCACAAGGGACTGTCTTAGGTCCAATCCTATTCTTGATATACATAAACGACATATGCAATCTTGACGTGGGAGGCAAAATAATCACATATGCAGATGACACTGTAATAATTTTCAGCGATGTAACTCATGAAGCCCTTCACGCAAAAATGAAGCAGGATTAAAAGAAGTAAAAATAGCCTGCAGGAGAATCTACTAACACTTAATCTTGATAAAACTGTCTGCCTATCTTTCTCTCTCTACCCACAGAAACAAATTGAACAAAGAACAGTCAAAATTCACAATGCATCCTGCAATACTAGACCAAACATAAATGCACATGATGCATCAAGGTGTAACTGCTATGAATTAAAAACTGTTCTAACTACCAAATACCTCGGTATTACCATTGATAGTGCCCTTAATTGGAAAACTCACATCCTTGAAATCATAGAGAAGATAAGAAAAATAGCCTACAAATTCAGCAGACTTAAAAACATAATTAACTTCCACACCCTTAAAGTAGTCTACTATAGCCTAGTGCAATCATACTTACAGTATGGAATTATAGCCTGGGGAAATGCGCTCGAAACTCACCTAAAGCCCTTACACACTCTACAAAAAAAAATACTAAAAACAATGCTTAACAAACCGACACGATACCCTACATTAGATACTTTCCAAGATAGCAAAATCTATGTTATAAGAAAAATTTATGTAAAATCCCTGATGATACACTAACACAAAAATGTAAAAGAAGTCAAACAAGCATCACACAAACATACAACCAGATCTATAACACTAAAAAAATTAATAATACCTAGAAAGAATACATCTTTTGGACTCAGACAAAATAGCTCTCTAGGTCCCAAGATCTATAACACAATTCCAGATGATATCAAAGTATCTAGTAACTTAAACAAATTTAAAAGTAATCTCCACAGATGGCTAGCATTAAAAGACTGTTATTAATGTACAAACCTATTTAATTTAACTTACAAAAACTACCAATAGGCTTGCACACTAAAAACATATTTTTGAATAAGTTAGATCAGATCATCTTTAGATTAGCAGATTAGAATTAAATAAAATTGTAGAACGCTAGAATAAGAAATAGGATTTAAACTCAGGGTTAAAAATAAATAAAAAACACACTACAAAGTATTACTGCCAATTAACAATTATGTTTTAATACTATGATTTTGAGTATGTTTTATATTATATCAGATCAGAAGATCAGATTTAGAGTTAAAACATTAGAATTAGAAGTAGGATTAGGAAGCTTGAAATCAAAACTACCAAATTTAACAGTTCCTAAGCAATAATAATACTGAACAGGTTTAGAACTTTAGAAAATATAGAAATAGAAGCTGAAATACCGGTACCGGTAAAGCTAATATTATGATTAGACTTAGAATTAGAATTAAAATTAGAATTAGAATTATCCTAACGAACAGCCCCAAGAACAATTCACAAAATAAAACAGACCTTTGAACCATAAGCACTAAAAACAAAATAAATACAAGTCATCTCTCGACGTCCACCGCAAACACCACATTATACTACCTCCTTTCCCATGTACCGTGCATATGCACCTATGTGGGTTTTCAGATCTTTACATACCTGTCTAGAAAATATCACTATTAAATGCCTATTATAGTAACTGATGTATACAAACTGAATAATTTAATTTAATAACTTACATGTACAAAAAAAGACTGAATAAACTTTATCTTTATCTTTATCTTATCTTATCGACGCAGCACCGTACGCAGTAGAACGACCATCACCGGTCCCCCCCCCCCCCCCCGGTTTCGAGGTCCTGTTACCTGGCGACCGTAGGCCTACGACCGACATCCGAGACATCTTGGGAACAACATGGAGACTCTTGTGCAGAAAGTGTGTGCAGTGATGACTTCGGAAATGAGCAGTCAGACTCATTTCCGAGGTGAGAGTCCGAGCTAACTGCGCAAATGGTTTACGAAGCCAGTGAACGGGCGGAGGTTCGCAAGAAGTGTAGATAATTATATGTTTTCATTTTGCGTGCCAAGAGAACAATGAACAATATTAACTATTAGGCATTCAACAAGAATAATAACTTCAAGCGGGGCGCGGGAGGCGGGGTGGGCAGTCAAAGGATACCTTTAGGGGAGGACAATGTGTGAATCCTTAGGATGGGTGAAAGTAAAAGATCGAAATCTTTTTTATTATTTGCCTACCCCTGGTTGATATTAATGTTTACCTCGGGATGTGTCTATACTGTAATGGCTGTATTTTATTTAAGAATAGAATTTTGGTCTACACAATGAGCAACGAGTCTGACCCTCAGATTGATATGGTTGATAATTTCAGCTATTATTTTCAAAAAACATTCTACTGACCACACACAAATGTAGATTTCAGTGCAGATTTCAAGCATACCACAATAAATGAGCACACAACAAGGAAGACCCGTGCTGGACAGATCCATCCACGACTGAGAGATACAAGTAACGGCACACCTGCGGCATGTCGACGAATAAGAGTAACCAAAAAGAACAGAACAAAGAGCGGAGACAAAACACGTACGCATGCGACAAGAACTACTGACCGACTGCAAGACTGATTCTGCCTGCGCTGTGTACTGTAGCCTGTGTAGATGGCAGTCAAAAGGTGCGGGGCGGCGAGGTCATATCGATGTTGCAAGCTAAGTGCATTGAAATTATTCACAATCGTATTGATGACACTAGCACATGAACTCCAAGATGTATGAACATTGGTTGCAAGCGACATATAAAACTGTAGTGAGGTTCATCGCGACATTACTATATTTATTAGTATTTAGTTAGTTAGTTAGTTATTAGGGTTTAAGGGCACACAACACTGACGTTATCAGTGCCCGTATTCTCTTATATAATGGCATGTTATTTTTAAATCCTATTGTACAGCTGTGTTGATTTCAGGTATTTAAAAACATTGGTTATGTTCTCAGATTCATCAGATAAAATTTCTTTTAAATTAGGATTTTTAGATTAGATATTGCTTTACGTCTCATATTTATGCAACTTGGCTAATCGAGACGAAGGGAGGGACGTTGGGGATGACGCGGGGGGACAAGGGGTGGACAGGCCTGTGCTGGTCAGAACCAGCCACAAGCATTTGGGGAGGGCAGGGGTTCCCCCACGTCGTGGTCGTCTCCGTCTGTGTCATCATCCGTCCGTGTTGTCTTTGTCGTCGCCGTCGGGGAGGTAGTCAAAGGGAAGGGGTTCCCCGACGACGACCCAGAGCTCGCCATTAGTTTCAGGGAGTAAAACTCCCCTATTCACGGGCCAAACCGCGAGAAGGTGTCGAGTTGGAATTTGAAGGCCCTTTTTAAATTAGGTTTTAGTTTAAAATCATTCCTCTCGTCCATTTGTTGCGGACATTCTACTAAAATGTGCTTAACAGTTAAAATCTCACCACACTGCTCACAGGGTGGTGGGTCTTCACCTTTTAAAAGGTATCCTTGAGTGAGATGTGTGTGTCCAATGCGTAGACGGGTCAGAACAACCTCTTCGCGTCGAGAAGAGCGCCTTGAAGAGATCCAAGGTGTTACATCGCCTTATATTTCGCGAAGCTTATTATTTTGCATGATATGCCATTCTTCGCACCACTTTTCTTTAATTTTGATTGGATATTGCTTTACGTCTCATATTTATGCAACTTGGCTAACCGCGACGAAGGGAGGGACGTAAGGGATGACGAGGGGGGACAAGGGGTGGACAGGCCTGTGCTGGTCAGAACCAGCCACAAGCGTATGGTGAGGGCAGGGGTTCCCCCACGTCGTGGTCGTCTCCGTCTGTGTCATCATCCGTATGTGTTGTCATTGTCGTCGCCGTCGGGGAAGTAGTCAAAGGGAAGGGGAAAGTTCCCCGACGACGACCCAGAGCTCTCCATTAGTTTCAGGGAGAAAAACTCCCCTAATCACGGGCCAAACCACGGGAAGGTTACGAGTCTGGCACCCAACAAAAAACTATTGATTTTTTTTTTGCACCAAGTTTGGACAGTATAAGGTGTATTTTACTAACTAATGGGTGTGTAGTGTAAATTTGGCAAATAGCCTCTAGGGAACTTAAAGAATCCGTGCACACTAAGAATTTGGAGTCCTTGTTATCAAGGGCAAACAGGAGGCTTTGTAGAATTTCAAACAGTTCTGCATTGTAGACGCTGTATATAGAATGGAGTTTAAAACTAAAGTTGTTGCTCTCCGTTGTTAAGGCAGAGCCAACTGTATTGTTAGTTTTGGAACCGTCTGTAAAAATATTTTTGAAATCTTTGTAGTTGTATCGGATTTCGTTGAAAAGTGCTTGATATTGTGTGTTTGATGTGGTTGCCTTTTTATATTTTGTCAGCTGTGTTATGCAACATGGTTTATTAAGTGTCCAAGGTGGGATTGCCACATTTGATTTGTAGAAAATAAGGGGAAGTGTTATGTTAAAGGCTTGCAGTAATTCCAAGGAGCGGATGCCCACTGGTCTTGGGGACTTCATTAGAACAGCCAAATAATTGTTTTTTTTCCGGTCATCTGCCAAACGCGAGGCTGTGTTGAAACAAATGGTGAAATAACTGAATGAAATTTCAGAAGCGTACCCACCTATGAAAATTCTGTGAGACTGGGTAGAACATCAAGACTCATTGTTTCTATTCAACGATTTGTATGATGCGATTAGGAATGCGTTGGAAGAGATTCAAACCTTTATCGATACTGATACATCCTCGAAAACGTACAAGCAATACAGAAAAGGGAGTTAAAAACAAACTTTTAGTCTGGCTGGACAGAACAGACATCCTCGTAATGGTTAATGGTAACACACACAAAACACATTCAGTAGTAACAGAAGCCAAGTCCTTGTACTGTGGGAGACGCAAATAAGAACAGAACGAAGACAGAACACGTCCGCCTGCGACAAGAACAACTGACCGACTGCGAGACTGCCGCTGGCCGCTGCGTGTATGTATGGCTTCGCATGGCGGCAATATGGATGGACAGTGGTGCTGTTAATTGGTGATTTATAAGGTAAAACACTTAAAACTGTTGTTTGTATGTATTGGATGGATACTTGCGTGGCGTGAGTAAACTATAATTATTATTTTTCTAATCCTACATGCTAAATGTTTCTTGTAGGATTGTGTTTGCTCATGCTTGGTGCGTGAATATAGGGTGTAAAATTGCGTTATGTAAGTGGGCCGGGCTACATGACACTGGCGATTGCGGTAATACAGGACCGTTATATTGAGTTTTGCATAGTGATAGTGTATGTTTTAACATCGTTTAGCACGTACAACTATGCACCGTTCAGACGGGAATCGGCCAATATCATAAAGTAGGGTTAGAATACACGTGATACAGTACAGTGAAGCTAGCTTCATTTTCCCGTGTATCTCGCGACTTTAGATGGAGGAGAACAATTTTGCAGCCGAGATTGCAGCTCACTGCCCAGCCAATCTCAGTCTGCCACACATCCACGGCACAAACAGAGTGCGTGAACAGAGTGCTGCACTCTATCGTCGCACAGCAGACTCTCCTGAAGAGACTACCCCACCCCACTCCCTCGCCAGTCTCAAGACGTCTGCATGCAGAAGTGTTGATTTGTATTTGGTTAATTTGTTTAGTATTAGTATTGATTGTGAGGATATTGGCAGTATTATTGTTGAAAGTTGTGCAATTATTATAAGTTATTATAAGTCCAAGTAGGTAGGTCTAGTATTGATAAAAGTTGTATAAGTATTGTAATTTTGTAAAATTTTGTCAGGCAAGCAAGATGGGAAAAGAAGGCCTAGATCAGGGGCGTAGCAACCATGGCGCAAAGGGGCTCGACCGCGCCCGGGCCCGGGGCCTCAGGGGGCCCCCTGAGGCACCAAAAATAAATATAATAAAAATAATAATACAACAATAATTAATGGGGCTGCAATGGGTAGTGAAAAAAAAATTGCACTGTACTGAAACGCGAATCTTTTCCCCGCCTTTAAACTTCTAGCGTTCTGTCTGACGCATACAGAAATATGATATGAGCCAGGCTCACTTGAGCTAGCCAGCGAGCATACTGGCCGGCGAGAATGACATTTCGCTAGCGGCGCGCGAGTGCGCGAGAGTGAGATCGTATTCGTGGCGTAAACGTAAGTGGAAGCGAGACAGCGAGCGATTGCTAGTGGATAGTGCTGCTGTTGTGAGCCCGGCCACCCCTAAACTTAAGTGAACAGTCTGGACTTCACATGTGCCTTGTTACTTGTCAGTTTGTCCACGGCTCGCAATCGTTATGTTTGTGTCTTGTGACTTTGTGTGCGTGTGTGACTTTTAACAGTGCTATGTATACGATACGTATTTACAAGTGGCGATTACTCTAGGCCTCCCCTAGAGGCTATACATTTTAAAATCAATTTCTTTGTATATAACTAAGTGAATTATTAACATGTCAAAAGACAATTTAAGTGGTGCTGCTAAAAGGAAAATACGACGTGAAAAGTTAGAATTAACCTACAAAACTAAACAAAAATTGATAGTTTTTTTTAAAAGTCCTAGCAATGCTGTACAAGCTGAAGGTAAAGAAGTGGAGCCCATTAACACATTGTCATGTGAATTGGTTGCCACGACTTGTAATTCAAATGCAACTATAGACACAATTGGTGAGTCACTGCCATCTACTTCTAGTTGTAATTCCGAAAGTTCTAATTCAGGAATCTCGAACTCTGAGACTGAGAGACATCTAAATTGTGAAAATGAAATAGGTTTGGAACAAAATACCGGTACACACATTGTGGTTGTGGGGACGAATGAATATCCTACAGACAAAGCCAATTTTGGAGACAAATTAAATGTTGGCGATATAAGATTTATTTTGAAACAAGGTCCTTGCAGACCAGTTCTGAAGTGTAATCTGTCCCGGTATTCCAAAAATAGTTTGTTGGGACGGTTTCTGTCTCAGATCGCTCAACAGGCTATCTTCTTCTTTCTTATCTATCAGGCGCTCGGGCCTTTGAATTGCTAGCTACGCCACTGGCCTAGATGTTGGTAAAAATAATCGTAGAACTAGTACAAGGGTAAACAGGCGTCGTAGGTTTGATGATGAGTTAGGCATACCAGAATTAAACATAAATGGAACACAAAATGTGAAAGTTGGCAATGCTTATAATATGCCAAAAAGTAAACCTAGGCTAGTTTTAAATAATAAAAAAATTAAATAATAAAGAATACAGGCCACAACCATCAAGAAAAAGTAGGTCTCACACAGAAGAGAAGGCCAAAAAAAAGACAGACATATAATAAGTTTCAAAGGAAAAAAAGTAGAAACAAGAAAAATGGTAAGGTGAAAACAAAAGAGCAAATACAAAACGGTCTGCTGTGGGCAAAGGACATGGAAAGTCGCTTTGTCGAGCTAAAAACAGAAAACTCTACTACAATGGAGGATATCAACAAAATGTTACAAGTAGAAGAAAAAATAAGAGACACAGCTATGAATAGATGGCTAATTTGCAAAAACGATTGATTGGATAATGCTTTACGTCTCATATTTATGCAACTTGGCTAATCGAGACGAAGGGAGGGACGTAAGAGATGACGCGGGGGAACAAGGGGTGGACAAAGCCTGTGCTGGTCAGAACCAGCCACAAGCGTATGGGGAGGGCCCCCACGTCGTGGTCGTCTCCGTCTGTGTCATCATCCGTCCGTGTTGTCTTTGTCGTCGCACATAGCACATTGTGTAGGAGAGGATATGCTTATGACGGTGGGTATTGCAGAGAAATTTGGCAGAAAAGATCAACTAATTGATAAAAAAAAAAAGTAGGGGAATGTGCTGTACTAAATGTAGACTGTAGAAACATTATTTTACCTAGTTACTAAAAAGAGAACTAAAAAGGACAAGCCAACGTTAAACGCATTGAACAACAGTGTAATTGCCATGAAAGATTTCTGCTTGACAAATGGCATCAAACATATTGCGATGCCAAAAATTGGATGTGGACTCGATCGTCTGAAATGGGGTCAAGTAAAGAAAATGTTACATAATGTGTTTAATGACTCTGGAATCAATGTCACGGTACATATCTGGTATACGGAAACCAAGAACAGTGAAGACGAAAGGGGAAAAGGTAAAATTGACCAAACCATTACAGAATGCTTAACCGTAAATGAAATCTGTAAAAAACCATCTGAAAAGAAGTCTGAGGATAAGTGTACAGAGAATGTGCAGTTGATGGGAGATTCAATGATCTTCAACACGGAAAGAATAGTGAAGAAAAAAGTAGGAAATTTGGATGTTAAGAGTTACCCTGGAATTCGAATGGACCAATTGACGAAGGTGGTTAAAAACAAAAACGTAACCGATAGTAAAGATAAAATTATACTGATACATGTAGGAACGAACAATGTCAAAGGATGGATCAAAAATGGAAATGGTGTTAGTGATACTTGGAAGTTAATAACTACTCTTAAAAAAACATATCAAGGAGCCAAAATATCACTAATTGGAATTGTACATAGATTAGACGTAAGCAAAGCATTAGAAAATAAGTTCAATGATGAAATGGAATGGGTGGTCGATGAGTTGGGAGAAAAAATTTTAGACCCCAATAGCTGGCTATATAAGGATTGTATAGGAAAGGATGGTCTGCATTTAAACTTCCATGGCAATGAAATCATGGCCGAAATGTTAATGGGTCTAGCAAGGTCATTTTAGAAAACAAATCTATTGAGATAGACAGTAACTGTGGAAAGAAAGGACTTCCCCTAAGTGATACTAGCCAGACGGATTTTTTTTTTTAGAAAAAAGTGGGAGGAACACATATAGACAAAACTTTGATCTAATTAATATAAATGATAGGCCTACATTGAATCATAATCAATATGAGAGTGGAGATATAACAACTTAGGCTACAACTTCAGAAAACAGTGTTATCAGAGATGAATCAATGTGGCCCACCAAATATTTTATAGCCTAGTAATAATAAAATTATTTTTCAGGCATTTGGAGTGATTTTTGTTTTGATGACAAAGAAATCTAAAGCCGCGTACATGCAGATGTTCGAGTATTTGCTCCTGCTATACCCAGAGCTATGTGTTCGAAGTATCATGTGCGACTTCGAATCTGGTTTGAGTAAGGCCATTCATGAGGTCTTGCCGCAAACTAGTATTCATGGTTGTTGGTACCATTATTCACAGGTAAGACAGACAATCTCAATCCATTTCCTATTTCAGATGAAAGATAAAACAATTTCTATAAGTGTGAGTCACCACCATGTATACTTCTTTCCAGGGGGAGGAACGTAAGGGGGGACAAGGGGTGGACAGGCCTGTGCTGGTCAAAACCAGCCACAAGCGTATGCGGAGGGCAGGGGTTCCCCCACGTCGTGTTCGTCTCCGTCTGTGTCATCATCCGTCCGTGTTGTCAATGTCGTCGCCGTCGGGGAGGTTGTCAAAGGAAAGGGGAAAGTTCCCCGACCAATCGACGCATTTAGCATCGTGTAAGACAGCAAGAAACGAGCGGAATTGAAAGCAGAATTCGAGTCATTGATTTTTGGACCTCAGTGGCCAACGCGGGGTTTTTGGGCGTCACCATTCATTATATAGATAACTGGAAACTGAAATCACGCATACTTGAAGTGAAGGTCTACGGGTCACACATAGCAGAAAACATTGTTGATATTTTAAATGAACTAAAAGAAAGATGGGGGTTAATATCAAAAGTCACTTCATATGTTACTGACAATGGGGTAAATATTGTGAAGGCCATGCGATTGAAAGAGGCGGGGCATGTACAATGCGCAGCTAATACCATCCAGCTTTCTGTAACCAAGGGATTGTCGACAGATGCTGTTTTTGCCTGAAGACATTTGTCCGGCTACCTTGAGTTTAAATTATGGCAACCTAGCCTTACTAGTGGTAGGCCTAGGCTAGCTTCATTCTTCTTCTTCCTACTGTCGTTTGTATTTCTTGTGAGTTGTAAGTAAAGAGTGGGTTTTCTTAATTTAAAAAATTTCAAATGATAACATGTCAAGGATAAAATCTAGGGCCTCTACGATGTAAACCCATGTTTATTTCACACATCTGATGCCTAGGCGGCCATCTTGTGTCTGCCTGATACAGAATAAAACCAACACATCTTTGCAAGGCGCAAAGTGCGGGAAATTTGAACTAAAAAAGTTAAGAGTTCACGTGATTATTGACTCGATTCCTCGGTCAAACTTGAATCGAACTCGAAATGACCTGAACTCGCACAGCACTTAATTATTTACATCTTTTAAGTTATTACCTAGTGGCCTTTCTCATTGCATCCATATAGATACCTATGCTACTGACGCTGTAAGCGAGCTGAGTGGGGAAATTCGGTTTGAGTAGGGAGAAGCTGAGTGGAGATTCTTTTTGTCAGGGTTCAAGTGAAACAAGCATATTATAATGTAAGCACTTAGTTCTCAAAATTTGACACAGCACTGTAACCAAACTCAATTTTTTGCACTGTTTCCCTAAGTACGTGCGAATTCCGACCGCACTCGCGTGCAATGTGGTCAATGGACCATGACAATGTTGACCCGGTACGCACTCAAGGTTTTGCATGCCTGTGCACCCAATGGAAAATGCCAAAGTATGCAGATCGGTTTTCTTCGTAATTTAGAAATAAAAAACACACCATTAACTCATTGCATCAACTTTCATTATCACAGACGGCGTAATATGACGAGACCGGTTGAAGCGCCCTAGTTTCTCACATCGTAGAAAATAAAAATTAAACCTAGGCCTACATTAATTTATTTATTTAGCTTGGCTATAGTATAGGCTAGTAGTAGGCCTAGGGCCTATCTATGGTCTAGGTAGTTACGCCTGGACAGCTCTACTGTTAATATGCATGAACGTACTGTTACACATCGCCCCACTCTAAACCACTGCAACAGACGACACGCCTTAAAACCGAAATTCAAGACATTGGTTTCATACACTACCTCTCCCACCTTAACCAAACCTACACAACCTCTGACCGAGCAAACTGGCATAATCTTGAAATAACGAACGGTTCCCAGAAGAAGAGAGCAGAAGAGCGAACAAAACAATCCAGTCTGAACGGAACAGACAACCTCATGAAGAAAACAAACCCAACACAAAAGTGCAAGGAGATTTCAGTCAACACAACAACAAACAACACATTTAACATTAACAGAAGAAATCTCTATGTACTGTGGAGGCAAGACAAGAACATACTGGAGAGCGGAGTCAAAACACGTCTTATCTCACATTGAACAAAACCTAGCACTTTCTGAACATTAATTCCTGAGGCTGCTCGAACGGAACAGACGGGACACAACACTGAGATGACGAGCGCTTCCCTGACAAACAGGACAGAATAAAGAGAGAACCAAACCTTCCAGTCTGGACAGAACAGATAACTTCTGGAAGTGAACAAACTTTAAACAGAATGATGATGAGAACGAGGACACAGCAAAGACTTGAACAAACAACACATACAGCAGCAGCTAACTCCATGTACTGTTGAGGTCCAATGAGACCAGAGCGAGGAGCGCGGACAAAACACGTCCGCCTGGGACAAGAACAACAGACCGACTGCGAGTGCGAGGCGACTGGCGAGACTCTCTGGCTCTGCTGTGTGCATGCAGGTAGTAGTCAAAAGGTGCGGGGCGGCGAGGTCATATCGAAGCTGCACGCAAAGTGCATTGACGTTTTTCAAATTGTGTTGATGACAGTGGCGCATGTGCTTTTAGGTGTGTAATTAAATAAATGTGAGTAATATTTTAAGATATGTAGTGAGGCTCATCGTGACAACACTACATTGTAGCAAATTTCACATTTTTCATTATTTTCAAGTTTCATTATTTTTTTATTATTATTGCTCCAAAATCATGGTCCAAAAAAAGAAAAAATCGTCGGTCTCCCTTCTCCCCCCCAAAGGGAACTCTAATCCCACCACCACGACCCGCACTCACGGACCCCCTTTCCCACCTCACCCCTGGGATCATTAAATTTATCAATCAAATGAAACCACACACACATGGATCCCCGGCACCCTCAACTGTAAACACTTTAACCAGCTCCAACCATGACAACGACCAAACCACCTCAAGTCTCTTCCACCAACCAACTGACCCAACGTCAGAACCCTCGGCAGATGAAGCAGATTCGTCAGACCTGTCCGCCAAGAAGGACCACTCTGACCTCCGACTTGCGAAAATCTTTACTTTACCCTCTCTGCCCACCCTATCAACATTACGAAGTTAGGCGTCAAGCCTAAACTTTCGACCTGGACTTCTAGACGGTGTTTTTAAAATGCTAGAGATTTGTTGTAAGGCTTTATTAACAGGGAACCATTTTAGGGAGCCAAATTGGCAAATCGAAGCAGCCTGTTTTTGTTGACTTCGATAAAAACATGAATGTGAACATCCTTTCTGGTATAATTTCTAGATTGTACGATATTGGATTTATACTAGTAGCTTGTGTGTCAGACGGATGTATACAATCGTGGAGTATTATGGACTAATTTAGGTGTAAATGAGAACAAAACATGGTTCCCTCACCCAAGTGACAATACACTAACACTAAAAGTATTTTGTTTTGCGGATGTCCCTCATCTCCTTAAGCTAATCTGCAACTGGCTAATTGATAACTGGATTCAAATTAGAAGATGCGAGAGATATAAATAAGGAACCTCTTGTTGAATTGATTAAAGTGACTCTTATGAGTGTAATCTCTAGTAGAATGAACTCTTAAGAACTAACTTATTTAATCTTCAAAATTAGATTAAATTAGTGTTGTTACTTTTTAAATTGAAGTATAGTATTTAAATTAAGTTTGTAAATATGTTTGATAAAATATATTGATATAAATATAATACCAAACTGTTATTTATTTTCGTCGACAGAACTGCTAGTGCGTCAACTGACTAATATATCTCTCTCCCATGGCTCACTACATTCAGTGCAGCCACTACTTGAAAATTACATAAATTTGAAAAGTTCCACACTTTATGTCTTCTTGGGTGACATAATGTTATTTGTTTTATATATTTACATATGTCTGCAACTTTTCTACGTCTGCTGTGTTTTTTCATATGATTTGTTAAATTAAACTCGTATTATAGGGCTATGAAAATCTATTGCCAACTTAAATACGCCTGGCAACATCGCATTCTTGACTTGCAGCAAGCCTACTTCAAAACACTCCCCTTTTTTGTTTACTGGCAAGATGTAGTCTTTGGCGCGTGGAGTCAAAGGACGCTTTCTTTCAAAAAAAGAAAAACAAAGGAGAACTACTGTTAGTTTATCAAAATTGAAGTTAACAATAGTTTACATATTAACGGTACGCCTATGCCACATGTGACCATTGGGCGTAGAGTTGTAGACATTAAATTACTGGCTGAATAATTGTGGTGCAAAACCTGCAATGAACCAGTGTCTCGAAAAAATTCATTAGAAGAAAAAAATGTGGCCGTGCTGCATTTCAAAAGTAAAATGTACTCAATGTAGTATAATACTCGTTGTGAAAACCTCTAGAGGTCGTACTGTCAAAGAAACGGGCGGGGGTCCTTTGGTTAATGATGTCAACTACAAGGCAGCAATTGGTAAGTTGAGGCCAAGGCAAGCTAAACCTAGCCTTATTTCAATTTGTTCTCTACATTGGTACATGGCCTCCCTAGGGCTATACCTATTTAACTTTTGTAACCCTAGACTGCTTAGGCTGCCTAGGCTATACATACATACAAATGGAGCCAGGCCTTTCTGGTGTAAGTTTGTATAGGTAAGTGCTTGAAGGGTATGATTGAATGAGTTCTTAAAGTGGTATTTTTTACCTCAATATATTTCATTTTGGTTAACAACTAGGCTTAATTAGTTAGTTAGTGGGGTTTTAGGGCACACAGCAGTAAAGCGATCACTCAGTGGTTCCTTAAATGTATAGGCCTCTGCCAAGGGATGAAAAATTTGAATAGGGGTTGGTAGAAAATGAATCTAGTTTTTGCTTGTGTAGCTTAGTGCATGTAGATTATGATTGAATGAGTTCATAAAGTGGTATTTGTTTGACCTCAATATATTTAATTTTGGTAAACAACTAAGGTTATTAAATGTATAGACCACCACCTAGGGGTTGAAAAATTTAAAATATTAAGGGGTCGATGGAAGGTGTGGTGTGGTGTGTTAATGATATGAAAATGTCAGCCTAGAGAGATGGGAAATTAAATGAGTTCATTAAATATATGAGTAGACCTAAAAATCTGATTATGTTAAACCTGCAAATACCTTGTTTTCTGTAAACTAAAGTTAAAAAAACTTTTAGGGGTTGATTCTGAACTGAAAATCTGTCAGAACCTTGCAGGTATGGCTCTTATGTAAGGGCCATAAAATCAAATAAATGTTGCGACTAAATTGGTGGTTTTTGTTTTATTTTAAATGTTTCGGGGCAAAAACAAGGTTAGTCCAAAAATATTTAGGGGTTGATAGAATATCATATTAAAGATTTTTTTTATATGTCTGATATACCAACTAATACAATGTAATTTCAATATATATTTGTTTGATCATTATATTATGCCTTATAGTGTGCATACCATAAAAGTGAACTTTAAACTTTGTTTTACTCAAAATATGGAATATGTGACTTGTCTTGTTTTTGCACCGAAGCCCTCAATTGCCTTATTAGTTACTTGAAATTATAAATAAAGATTGAGTACGTGAAAACGGCAGCTTTGATTTCAATTTGTAATTTGCTTGGCCTTGCAATGTATTTTAATTTTTCAATTATATTCTTCTCACACGATTGACGAGCTACAACCTGCTTTAGACAGCCGCAAAGAAAAACTTGCAGAACTGAAGCTTACGGCCCAGCCTCTGACCGTAGAGATTGGCTTGACTACGTGTTCCATCACGGCCTCGTATGTATGCATATTGGGCACCAAATCGACATGTAGATCGCAGCACTGGCGGCGCGCTACGTCACAACATGGCTGGCGTAATTGTGATTCCGGGCTGGAGCGTATATGGCGCTAACGTGTGTTAGTCGCGCCGGTTATGACAATTCGGGGATTATTTCCGATCTGATCACTAACATTTACCTTTCTCGCACACGCATTAAATAAGATGTATATTTTCATCTACGGTTTGCATTTGTAACGCTCTTATACAACCACAAGTAGGCGTAATTGCGTAGGTAGGCCAACTATAGCCAAAATCGAACCTTCCTATTCCTATATTTCTGAATGGGATAGGGATGAAATGTAAAATATTATATAATAGTATCATCTTCATAGTTGGGTATATTATTATGTTTGAGCGTAAGAACATTCAGAAAATAATTTATAAGCAGATTATTATTATTTATTTAATTACTACTATAAGTAAAGTTGCCCGTCGAAATTGGTATTGGCCCAAGGAATTATTACCAAATTTGAATTTAGAATGTTAAGTTTTTGAAGTGAAACGAGTCTGTTTGTTGTATCAACAAATATTTTGCAACAAATTGATATAACACTGAACAGCTGAAGTGCAAGGTGCAATATTTAACGTTTTCCCGCGATAATGTAATAACAATAAATAGTTCAACTTGTATTATTTTCATAATATTCCCTGAAAATGTCAATAAATTAGGCCTACATCTATGCTATAATCCGGATGTTGTCAATTTGTAATCATCGACAAAGTGTGCTTTATTCAGAACATGGCGAAACTTCTAAAAATACTTGGCTGCAGAAATTGGTATTTATTATGAAAAATGTTAATTGAAAACGATTTTTCCGAATTTATTACTATACATAGGCCTACCTTTTTTGTTGTTGATAAAAACGCACTACAGTATAGTAATTTTGTGGTAGTCCATCACATACGAAACAAATTGAATGTAGGCCTATGTGCTATGTAGGCCTGTATGTGTAACAATTGGGAACGGTGTGATAGCCTATTGGCATAAGCATGAATTAAAATTATTGCCTGAAATTGTAAAACGCGATTTAATATGAGTGTCGGTGACGGGTAAAAAACAATAAGTATAATTATTAAAAAATGAACATAAATAAATAATAAATCTATCAAACACAACGGGAAAACTCAGTGGGTGACACCACACTGTCATCTGACTATATGTTTTCGGACTTTATCCCTGGACTTAAATGTAAGAATAATGTTTTTATTAAGAGTAGGCCCTACCGAAATTTAAATTGAGATCACGATAATTTAAAAATTGTTATTTAAGTGTAAAGAGTTGTATTTTAAAAGAGAAATGTAGGCCAATGCTTAACCATTCGAGAAATAACCCTTGTGTCAGGTGTCCACTTTATGGTGCACTTACAGGCCCCATTCTTTCATTTAAAATTTGTTTTGTTGTGATAACCATAGCACAAATATGTCTTTATTTTATTTCTAACGTTCAACATCCGTAAACAAAACGTATCACGCCGAAAACTCAACTTTTTAGTTACATCTACACGTTCTTCCTAGTTATTTGCCGCTGTGTCTACGCGAGTGATCACTACTGCTAGGGTTCTACGTTCAGCCAACAGGGCAGCGCTAGTGTGCTTTTTGGTGCCGAATACGATAACAAGTTCAAAGTGGAATTGCCCCTTAAGGCCATAGATACATGCTTCAAGGCATTCCATGCTTTACATGCCAACTACCCAGAAGAGATCTGTTGATGGATGTAGTGTTTCAATTAAGTTGATATTGTATAGCTACTAAGTTCAATTATGTACTGTACTGTTACTTAAACTGTAATGTTATTTTTAACTTTTATATTTTACAAATGTATTGACGTGCATTACACAATCAGAAATTGTAATATGATGCAAGACTAAATAAATAAATAAATAAATAAATAGGTGAAGCAGGCCTGGCTGTGCATCCAAAAATATGAGTACGGCACAACCACTGGTGATCTCAAGCATTACTGAGTGGCGTATATACGTAACAGACCCAACCATAATTATTTACATGATAAGCCTATCTATTGTGCCTTAAAAACATTCTGTTGTTTTATTATCCGCGCATTTTAGAGTCGTACATCTCACCGCCCAGTAGAGATATGTCTCCCACTCATTCCTGTCCATGCCCTGTGACATTTCGTCGGTCGGCAAACATGTTGGTGCAGTACCAGTAATTATCATTTCTTTATCTTCTCTCTCTCAGTATATGCCAGTAATTGCCTTATTTCTTTAGTTTCATCCAAACATCATTTAGTGTTTGTTCCCTGGTACCAGTACCAGGGAGAGGAACACAAAGAGAAGACTTTAGATGACTTCCGTAACATCACAAGTGCCATGACAGTAACACCGTCCGCAGGCATTTTGCCACACGGGGCCTTTGTTGAGTACCTGCGACCTGGGGACGAGGATGTTGCCATCTTCCAGCACTATGTCCCTGACCTCGTGGCCTCTAGAGGGAACTCCCACCTATTTGGTATAGTAGGCTGTTGTTCTAGATAAGAAACATAGTAGATACCAAGTAGGCCTACACACAACATTCTATCTCTTCTATCTTCTAATCTCAGTTATATGTTTTTCAAGGTGTGAGGTGCACAAAAACCTTTATATTGATATCTTGTATTAACTTGATGTCATCAAAACCAAGTACGTACGGTATTGGGCAAAACATTTATTCCATGGTAATTTGTCCTACAATGTCTTGTGAAGCACCTAATTGGTCCTTAATTCTTCGATAATTCGTTTCTGAAGGGCCATGGAAGAAAGTATGTCGTTAACATTAAAACGTAAAAACGAATATTGAAATAATTTATAATACATAAGCTATAAAAAAAGTAGACAACAACATATCCGGGCGAGCAAGGAAAACTTGTTCCTATCAAACGTATGTTATCTATTTTTTCATAGGCCCAAGCTGGTCCATGTATTGAGATAAACAAATTAATTACAATCTAGTTGGTCAAATGTCAACGGTCAAATGTACAACATACATACAAGCAAGTCATCACCCATCTTACCTGACAGCTACAGATAAAAACAAGATCCAACTCAGCGTTGTGTCGTGTCCTACAAGATCGGTCAACGAAGAGAAACACGTTACGAATGCGAAAACTGCAAAATGCGGCGCCCTGTTTTGAGCGCTACCACACAGTCCTCGACTTTTAGAAACATGTATCATGGGATGAGTAGGCGTAATGAAGGGGATTTTAAGGTAAGATAATAACAAAATTATTAGTACTTGTTAAAATATTTCTAACCTTAGATATGTGATTAGTACCAATAAAATTATGGTTATAGTCTTTCAATGCGCGCGTGCAACTCTCGAAGCTCCCGACCGTAAATAAGACGTACGCCGCGCCCGTAAGGTTAAGCGAGACGAAAATCGCCACTGAACTGGTTAATGAAACATATTAACAATTACAATGAAGAATTGTGTTTCTTTTTTAGAGCAAGCCACATTATACACATTACACATTGAACAATGCATTAGGAATATTGTATCCCGAAATTAATTGGAATATTTTAGGCCATCCTGAAATGTGCGCTGAAGATGGGACTCCGACCCCCTACTTTGGCAATGGCGTTGCCACTACTTCCACCAAATACAGTAGAACAAGGGGCAGAAACTATCTGCACCTACTGTCGCTGTGTGCGTGCAGGTAGTAGTCGAAAGGTGCGGGGCGGCGAGGTCACATTGAAATCTGTGAAAGGCACATTGAAGATCCATCATTTACAGACTGGCTGTGTCCCTCGGCAATTTTATCCTCAGCAACCAACTGGAGAATTGGCCAATCTGCGGGATATCTCCGAGTCAATGGATCTCTCTCTATCAAAGAAAATGAGGAGAGGAGAGAGACATCACTGCAGGGTGTGGGCACGGAAATGGAGTGCAGCCAGTCCTTAACAGCAGCAGTAGGGCAATGGGTGGCTGTAATCTACGATAGTTAGTTATTGGTGTTTAAGGGCACTCAACAGTAGAGTTATCAGTGCCCATGTCAAGTGTATTGGAATCTTCTAAATTTTCTTTTTCCATAATTGTGGATTACCACCATGTTTTATTCTTTCCAAGGGGAGGAACGTAAGGACCTAGGATATTGCTTAACGTCTAACGTAAGGGGCGACGCGGGGGGACAAGGGCTGGACAGGCCTGTGCTGGTCAGAACCAGCCACAAGCATATGGGGAGGGCAGGGGTATGTGATAAACCAAAAATCCCAGCCCATAAACCACGCACCTTTGTGTCAAGGCTCTTATCTCACATTGAACAATGTGACCTCAAAATCATCATCAACATCAACTTCTCAGTCTGTACGGAACAGACAAAGCACAACACTGAGATGACTAGTGCTTCCCTGAAAAGCAGGACAGAATAAAGAGACAACAAAGCCTTCCAGTCTGGACAGAACAGACAACCTCCTGAAGCAAACAAACGTTAAACAGAATGATAAATGAAAACGAGGAGACAGCAAACTTGAACAAACACTTACAGCAGCAACAGAAGCTAACTGCATGTACTGTGGAGGCCCAATGAGACCAGAGCGAAGAGCGCGGACAAAACACGTCCGCTTGGGACAAGAACAACAGACCGACTGCGAGGCGAGGCCCTCAGTCTCTGCTGTGTGCGTACAGATAGTAGTCAAAAGGTGCGGGGCGGCGAGGTTATATCAAAGCTGCACGCCAACTGCATTAACGTTTTTCAAATCCGTGTTGATGACAGTGACACATGTGCTTTTAGGTGTGCTATCAATTGGTTGCAAGTTATATATTAAGATATGTAGTGAGGCTCATCGTGACACTATATTGTCGCAAATATCACGCTTTCAGGGATTTTACTTTTATCATGAAGAAAAAAATAGGTACAGAAACTATAAAAAGGATTACCGTGCTCATATACAAGAAGCCAAGAAAAAGTACTACTCGTCAAAAATTCGAAACAAAAAACAAATAAAAAACGTTGTGGAACATTGTTAAAAATGAGACTGGAAAACAAAATAATAATATCGTGAAAAACATTTCTTTAAAAAACAGTGACAACGGATCTATAATAAGTGATCCCACAGGTGTAGCACAGAAACTAAATACCTACATAGTAAACGTTGCTCAATCGTTTGTTTTAATTGTTAGTGCTAAGACCTATAAAGCCCCTGATATGTGAACCTGACACATTTCCTGAAGGGCAGACCTCTGCCTCTCGGGAGGAAACGAGGCTGTTGCTCCTCAATTTCCACAACTCTCATGTCCCGGTAAATGATTTGGTAACAGATAATATGATGAAAAGGACATACGTTGCGTAGAGGATATATATTAACGCCACACCGTCACCACCTGTTGTGTCGGTAATACAAGCCTGACCGTTTCTGGCAGAACTGGCTCATTTTAAGATGCACTTTTCGACACTAATGGGTATGGAAACCCACACCACGTGGCTTGAGGCTCTGAGGGTGAAGGCGGCCTCAATCGTAAACTACTTAGAGGGCTCAAACCGGACAAGCAGGGAGCAAATTCTCTCAATCACGATCCCTATGCGCACTGCTCAGACCAACGACAACTCGGAGCTTCCGATCTCTGAAGCAGTTGTGCCATTGTTAAATGCATATTTCGTCAATAATGGAGTGTACAGACTCTTTGAGGTATGTATTACACACAACTAACTAACTCAATTGACTATGTATTCCTATGTACAGTATGACCTCAATTAAGCCTATCTGTGATTTTCAAACCATGTAGTAATTGCCAGCTACGTTACTTTAAAACCAGTGTTGTGGAGTCCTTATGCTTGTAGCATGTTACTTTTTTGGTAGTGGTACGGACAATAAACGTTTATTGATAAGTAGGTATCGATAAACGATTTGGTGTCATATCGCGATAAGTGTTCGACAATATCACTGTTTGCACAGGGAAGTTTTTTAAGTCCATTATAAGAGGACATGTGACAAAGAATAAGCCACATGTTGACTGTTGGCAAAAAGCTATTTGCTCGGCCGGTAGGAATCCAACGTAGGCCTATAGCACTGCAGTAATCAGACCAGATCAATCCACGAATATGGTCAATTTGAGACATTTTAACCAAAATACAAAATCCTAAAAATCGATTTAGTTATTTGCTTTTATTTGAAAGTTTTGAAGTGTTACTAAGAGCCCTATATTTCCACGTCTGTGACAACTACCCAAAATTTAAAAAATCTCTTGAGTCAGACGGCCATGCAAACTAGAATTTGATTAAAAGGCTATCAAATTTTAAAAAAAAATATTATATTTAAATTTAATTAAATTTAAAAAAATGCCCATCAGTGCAACAGCACATAATTTGAACAGTGAGGCCCTACTAATATCATAAGGCTTTATAATTATTTAGCATTTAGTAAATAATATCATGCCTTTGTTATGTTGTGCCCCATTGTACCATATTATCCAGGGCAAACAGGAGGGTTTGTAGTATTGCAAACAGATCTGCATTGTTAGTTAGTTATTAGGGTTTAAGGGCACACAATACTAAGGTGATTAGTGCCCGTGTTCTCTTTTAGAGTGATGTGCTATTTTTAAATTCTATTATACAGCTTTGTTGATTTCAGATATTTAAAAACTTTGGTTATATTCTCAGATTCATCAGATAAAATTTCTTTTTAATTAGGTTTTAGTTTAAAATCGTTCCTCTCGTCCATGTGTTGGGGACGTTTAACAGTTAAAATCTCACCACAATGCTCGCATGGGGGTGGATCTTCGACTCTAAAAAGGTATGCTTGAGTGAGATGTGTGTGTCCAATATGTACAGGTCAGAACAACCTCTTCGCGTCGAGAAGAGCGCCTTGAAGAGATCCAGGGTGTGACACCATCTTTTATTTCACGAAGCTTATTATTTTGCATGATATGCCATTCTTCGCACCACTTTTCTTTAAGTTTGCGTTTGAAAAATGCTTTTAGATCAGGCGTTACAAGTAAATGGCAATCAACTTGTGTTTTTTTACCAGCTTCTTTGGCACTTTGGTCGGCGACATCATTTCCTAAAATACCAGAATGACCAGGCACCCAACAAAAAACTATTGATTTTTGTTTTGCAGCAAGTTTCAACAGTATAAGGTGTATTTTACTAATTAATGGGTGTGTAGTGTTAATTTGGCAAATAGCCTCTAGTGAACTTAAAGAATCCGTGCACACTAAGAATTTGGAGTCCTTACTATCAAGAGCAAACAGGAGGGTTTGTAGAATTGCAAACAGTTCTGCATTGTAGACGCTGTATGTGGAATGGAGTTTAAAGTTGAAGTTGTTGCTCTCCGTTGTAAAGGCAGAGCCAACTGTATTGTTAGTTTTGGAACCGTCTGTAAAAATATTTCTGAAATCTTTGTAGTTGTATCGGATTCCGTTGAATAGTGCTTGATATTGTTTGTTTGATGTGGTGGCCTTTTTGTATTTTGAGAGCTGAGTAATGCAGCATGGTTTGTTCAGTGTCAAAGGTGGGATTGCCCCATTTGATTTATAGAAAACAAGGGGAAGTGTAATGTTTAAGGCCTGTAGTAGTTCCAGAGAGCGGATGCCCACCAGTCTCGAGGCCTTCAGGCGAACTTCATACCGATTTTGAAATGGAGGGTAGAAAACTGCTTTATAGGCTGGGTTTGTAGGAGATCCTTTTAATGAGGCGATGTAATTAAGCATTAACAGCGTTGGGGAGTCCCGCGTAACGCATGCTTCTCTCCAGAGATCGCGCTCCGACTCGTATCAGTCACGTGGTCTCGATGGCTGTGACAGACTAGCCAGCCAGCCACAGCGAGACGGGAGAGTGGATGCGAATAGCTGCTGTGTGAGTCGCGATATCCAAGCTATCTAACTACATAGCGGTAGGTCAGGGTCATTTAAACATTTTATTACGAAACTGCAAGGAATTCACATTGTCTTGACCCATGAAGACGCCCTGTCTTTTTAATTTTGACAGTCGGGGCGGACTCGGACATAGGCGGTGAGCTATAATATACCAGTGCCTGAATATCATTCATCATCATTCATTCATCATCAAATAATATATTGTAGAACTCTACGCAGAACAGTAAAGAAACGACTACTAATTTGTAATGCTTAAATTATGTTCAGGCCATCTTAACAAAGAGGTACACTATAATGTAGAACTGGAAATTGCAATATATATCTCCCCTGTCCCCCCATCACCTTCCCTCCTACCCTACCAACTCGAGTCTTCATTTTTCCCACCTGTTTATTGCGTTCTAAACACGAGCTTTTTTGTAGTAGTCAATTTCGGTTGAGTAAATAAATACAAAAATAAATAAATAAATAAAATTTCGTGTCTACCCACTCAGTTATATAACTGATTTTCACAAGGGGGGGGGGAGGTAATCAAACTTCAAAGCGACTAAGCCTACCCTGTAGGCCCCGACACAATCGACGAGTGAGCGATAACCAACCAAAGATCGACATTTTTAATAGGAAATTTGGACAGTGCGAACACCCGCGGATCAACGCCAGAATCATCAAGGCCGATTCAGAACAACTCTGAATTTATTATGTGCTTCGTTGCTAAGACGGCTCCAAAGTCACCGTTTACAAACTCCTAAGACACGAACTGATGGACTTAAGTCCAAATCAGAAGTTAAAAAACTTCTGACTTTGGCGGGAATCGAACCCTGGGCATTCTGCATTGGAAGCAGATACGCTAACAACAAGACCAACGAGCCACACAAATTTATTCCAAGCCTTCATAACAACGAGGTATACATTATAATGTAATGTATTATACTTCTAGACCCCCTCCCCTCCGTCGCAAAACTAGATTGTTCAAAATGTTAGAGGAACATAAAAAAAATACTATGGAATTAATAGAATAATATAGATTTTGCGTGAATTCTTATTAGAAAACAGTGTCACATGAAAATTGTAAAGCATAACTGTCTAGTTAGTCGCCATTCCACCCCACCCCACCCCATAGAACAAAAGACAAATGTTCGTTCATCAGTTTTGTCGTACCACCACGGTATCGGAAGACAATCACCAGCAACTGTAACTCACGTATTATTATTTAGCAGCCGACCTCAGAGCTAATAATCGTGAAATAATACATGCTGACTGGAGTGTAGAAACTTTGAAGTAAAAGCAATAAAAAAATTGTTGTTATATAATAATTAATTCTTTTCATACATCTTGTATTTTTGGTTGCTGGGGTAACTTTGTATATAATTTAAACAATTCTGTCTAACCGAACCAATTTATTATAAAATATAAATATCAAATTTATTATTTGTTAGCATGATAGCTTACCGTTTTTTAGCTCTCCATACCGCCAAGCTAGCCCCAGTACTCTTCTTCCGCACTTCCGTCTTGCAGATAGATATAATTTAGATTTCGAACGTCGCTTGTCAGAGCTCTCCATTATAATTTCGAATACCGCACTACTATAGCTACCAAATGAGTAAGTGACTGATTTTTTAAAGCAGCACGACAGAGATGGTCGGCGACGGCTGGAGACATATTCTCCCAGTCCCAAGTCTCGTAGCACGCGATCTAGCCAAGGTCACATGCGCAGGAAAAAAAGCCCCTGGCCAGCGACGTAACTGCAGGGGCTGGGTCGAGGGGGGCACACTTTTTTTATTTTATGAAGTATTTATTGACATATTATGTAGATATTGAGAAATTTTCATTTTGTTGCAATAATTGTTTCGTACTTCTATTATAAGGGTTTGTCACCAAAAATTGTTAAAATACCCTATATACACAGTACACACTAATGATCGAACCATTTTCCGGGTCTTTGCCCATAAGCTGAGGTCCCCTCCCCCCATTATACACAATCATGTACTTTACCCAGCAAAGAGCATAATGCCCACAAATTATTTTTGGATGACACACTGACCATACCTATATACCCCTTTTCACTAGCCATGCTGACCATTGATCATTTTGAGGTTACAAACATTTTCACCCCCCCCCCCCCCCCCAAAAAAAACAAAAAAAAAAACAAGGGATAGTTACTCCACTGCCCCTGACAGGTAGACTAGCTGCAAATTAAATGATAAAACTATATAGACAACATTTTTTCGGTATCTCTTGAACACCAACCATGTTTCAATATTAGTTGCTTTTTGTGGTAAATACCTAGGCCTAGCCTAGGCCCCTAGGCATTGATTGGGCTAGCCCTAGGTGTAGATAAAGCCTTACAAATCTCAAGGCCTAGCCCTGGCTTACCACCTAGGCTAGAATAGAGGCATAGGCCTAAGGCCCTAGGCTAGAAACGAGAGGCCTAGGCCCTACCCTTTACATCTGCTAGGTGGGGCTAGGCCTAGCTCTAGGCCTAGCAATTTTTGGGCTTTAGGTTTTTATGGGCGTAGGCCTAGGGTCCGGAGGTCTACAATGTTCAGAGCTCAAATAACTACAGAGTTGGCTAACCTAGACTAAGTAGCACCTATTCCTTCCACCACATTTATTCTTCCAAACCCAAACTCATGATTCAACAAAGATTTATGTCTAGGCCTAGCCATACGACTGGCCCTTTTTCAAGCACCCTATTCTTCCAAACCCAAACTCATGGCATGGTTCAACAATACTTATAGGCCTAGGCTAGCACACTAGCGGCCCTTGCAGTTTAGCCTAGCTATAGCTCTATGGTAGATCAGTTACATTGGTTATAGGCTATGCAACTGGCTCGGTTAAAGTATTAGGCTGTAGGCCCTAATAGGCCTGAGACCAGCCTTGCATTGCTGCGTTTGCTCTAGGGCCTAAGTCAATAGGCCTAGCCTAAGATCCCATGCTAATCTCTTGTTTTTAGGCCTTAACCAACACTGAACATCTGTCTTGTTCTCATTTTAGATTTACAGCCTGAAAGAAGACGCTTGAAAAGTTTGGCTGTACCAACCCAGAATTTGCCGCTGAGCAGTGTTGTAGTGACGACGAATCGGAAACTCCCCAGACCTACGAGGCCTCAAAAAGCTCATCAAGCCGATTTGAAGAATGAACAGGTAAGCCTGCTTGATAGTTACACGTTCAGCTTTAATGTTCCGTAGTCCTATAGTTGTATGTTTGTACCCCCCCCCCCCTTTTGGCCATTTTTAAAGGCAAGGCCCTAGGCCCTATCGGTAGGTCTATGTAAGCCTAGGAGTAGCAGTTGTTCGGAGATCTCAGAAGTTTGCTATTTAAAACCAGTTCTCACAATGTCGTAGGCTTACTGTTAAGGCTGGGTTATGATTGACGTCAACGTGGGGAGACGTGAATGGAAACGCGAATGTGGCGGAAACGGAAAGTGAGGCGTTTACGATTGACGGAAATCGGGACCACTTCGTTAGTCAAATAAAACAATAAATAAAACGTCAAATGAAACCCTAGTGCCTAGATATCTAAGCAGACGTAGTCGGTTATGTTTTTTGTTCTGTCACGAGGCGAGCACAAAGCATTTGCGCATGCGCGACGATCACATCGCCAAACGGAACGTGAATGTAGACGCCAAAGTTTGGACTTGACAAACTTTGGCCGCTCCGTTCTCCATTCCCGTTCACTTCCCGTCAATCATAAATGCCAAGCTGTGAATGCTATGTGTTATCTTTCGCGTTCACGTCTCCCCACGTTGCCGTCAATCGTAAACCGGCCTTTAGGGTGGATAACCACACTACTAGGCTATGCCTAGCTTAGCTTTAACATGAATTGAATTGAATTGAATTGAATTGGATATTGCTTTACGTCTCATATTTATGCAACTTGGCTAATCGAGACGAAGGGAGGGACGTAAGGGATGACGCGGGGGGACAAGGGGTGGACAGGCCTGTGCTGGTCAGAACCAGCCACAAGCATATGGGGAGGGCAGGAGTTCCCCCACGTCGTGGTCGTCTCCGTCTGTGTCATCATCCGTCCGTGTTGTCTTTGTCGTCGCCGTCGGGGAGGTAGTCAAAGGGAAGGGGTTCCCCGACGACGACCCAGAGCTCGCCATTAGTTTCAGGGAGTGAAACTCCCCTATTCACGGGCCAAACCGCGAGAAGGTGTCGAGTTGGAATTTGAAGGTTATTTACTGTCCTTGTAGGCTTTGATGTGTAGGCCTATGGAGTAATTGCTTAGTTGGCCTAGCCTACAAGATAAGCCAGGAATTGACACTCGGTCAAGATATCGATGCATTCACTCGTCCGGTGGCGGTAGCCTACATTAATCGCATACAGTGGTCAATATCTTGTCTCGTAGGCCTATGCCAGCGTCAGACAGACTGACGTGTGACCTCGAGTCACAGGTCTTAAACAAAATAGGCCCTACAGGGCTACGTACATACTGTCTGGAACCAATAGCATACATCGCACACTTCATTTAGGCCGAAATGCAATAATATATTACGTTATTCAAAATCAGAAATTTGAGATAAAATAAAAAACTTCTCTTTCCATCCAATAGGCCTATAGAAACTGCAATATGTTTCAAGTAAATAATTTGTAATGTGTCGTTAAAATTTTATGTTATAGGTAAAGCCAAATGAGCATGATGGACATGAAGATGGAGACTTTCCAGCCTGGCCGGACGACTTCACAAACAACGCTGCTGCGGAAGTTCTCCTTAGTCTGCATTTACCTACCACACATCGGCGGGAAATGGTGGATGCCAGCACTCAGACCGAGGACCTTGGACAACCCAAGACTAAAGAAGTAGCTGAGGCCGGTACCCAGGTCACAATCGGCGATTTTAAAACGACAATCGTGGATGTAATCAACTCCGAAAAGAAATTACGTACAACAACTGGCCTTCCCTCGTTTAAAGTATTGAACGAGATTATTTGTTTGTTCACATTAATTCATCCGGAAGATAACAGAAGGTCAATGACCAATAAAATGCAAGTTATGTTGACTTTCATGAAACTAAAATTAAACTGGAGTTTTGTTTTGATGGCCATGATGTTTGGGGGTACTGCCACTACATGTAGTAACATTTTTAATAGTACTATAACTTCATTAGCAAGCATTATGTCGAAAACCACATCCTGGCCATCAAAACTTGAAGTTGTTTCTCTCTTCTCCTTGGCGCCGTCTGCTCGGCAGTCCGGGTTAGTGGAGGAACCTATATGACTGTCAAAAAAGTTACACCGTCCTTTCGGATGGGACGTAAAGCCGTTGGTCCCCTTGGTACTTTTCGGTAGGAGTAGGCTATGTGCCGGTACCGGGTTTCCCCTCCTCCCTTCTCTATTAAATTTGCACTAGTGGGCTACATTGCCTGTTGCAAATAGAGACATAATAATAATAATAATAATAATAATAATAATAATAATAATAATAATAATAATAATATGCCCACCTGTTTTCGCAAATACAAGCGGACGAGAGTAGTGCTCGATTGTACGGAACTTAAGATATTTAGATTTAAGTGCCTCAAGTGTAGAATCTTGACGTACTCGCACTATAAAGGTGACCATACCGCAAAATTTCTAATTGGAGTGACACCAGGCGGACTAATAAGCTATGTTAGTCCCGCATATGGTGGTCGAGCTTCAGACAAAGCTATCTTTGTGGACAGCGGTCTTCTTGACATGATGGATCCCTATATCGATGATATTATGGTGGATAAAGGTTTTCTGATCAAAGACTTGTGCTCTGCCCACAACATAGGCTTAATTCATCCCCCCTTCCTACGACAACAAAAACAGTTTTCCAAAGCTGATGCCATTGCAACCAGTGACATTGCAAAGGCCAGAGTGCATGTCGAGCGTTCTATTGCTAGAATTAAATCATTTTCAATTGCTAGTGAGAGAGTAGGTAGGAACATGATTCATCTAATTGATGACATCCTACTGGTCATTTGTGGTATTGTCAATGACTACGTTTATCACGCGGGCTGGGCTCGGACTATTCAGATCGAGCTTAAATGTGGCCGATCTCAGTACGGACGTGTTATCACGCAATTTCAGATCGCACCCGCTAGTTCCCGTTCAGCTCGTTTGAAAAGGGGCGTGGTAAGTAGCAGCCAGGGCCCACTAGATATGCTGAGCTGAGGTGACAGCAGTTAGGTATCTAGTAGACCCTGGATAGCAGCTGGCTGTCAAAACAACATAACCTCACAGAAACATCAAGTGTCAGTCGAGCAGACATGAACAACGTTTACTGCTATCACTACGTTCTCAAATTATTTATTGATGCAATTAAATTTAAATAACTCGCACTATGAAAGAAAAGTTAAGACACAACGTCGTAACTTCCTTGAGAAAATGATGGCTGCGAAAGCGGAAGAAGAAAATATGGATATTGTTTTACAACACCATCTTGGAGGTGCTAGAAATATTGTCAACTTGCCGTATTTTAGGAGGACTAGGAGGCCAAACAAAGTGAGAAGCCTAGAATTTTGGGAAGACATTGTTCAAAATCATTTTGATGATTCTGATTGGGTATCGAATTTTCGTATGCGCAAAGTAACCTTTCACCTGTTATGTGAAAGGTTGCGTCCTAGCCTCGAACCATCTGAATATTCTTTACAGGTACCACTTACCGTCGAAAAGAAGGTTGCAATAACTTTGTATAAAATGGCCTCATGTTGTGAGTACCGAGTAGTTGCGAATCAATTTGGGATTAGTAAAAGTACTGTACAAACAACTTTTTATGCAGTCGTTAATGCTATAAACTTGCTAGTACCAGAAGAAATAGTAATGCCTACTGCAGAATCAGTGCAAGAGATTGTAGATGGTTATGAGTCAAGGTATAAAGTTCCCCAGGTATTTGCTGCAATCGATGGCACACATATACCGCTACTGCCCCCAATCGACGGTTACAGAGATTACGTAAATCGCAAAGGGTGGCCTTCAGTCGTGCTCCAAGCTGTCGTAGATAACAGATTCAGGTTTAGGAACATATCATGCAAATTTCCTGGGAGCTGTCATGATGCTCGAGTACTCAGGGGTTCTACAATTTTTACAAATGCAGAAAACCTAATTCCAAATTGCACACGAGAAATTGATGGGATGGACATTCCACTCCTAATTTTGGGAGACCCTGCATATCCCCTTTTACCATGGTTATTGAAAGGTTACACCAGGAACCACTTGTTAACTGCGGAAGAAGAATCTTTCAATGTTTACCACAGCTCGGCTAGGATGTCGGTGGAGATAGCATTCGGTCGCTTGAAATCACGGTGGAGATGTCTGCTAAAAAGGATAGATATTTCATACAAGTTTGTACCGAAAGTTGTTGCTGCAGCATGTGTCCTTCACAACATTGTCGAAGATAATAAAGAAATATTTTTAGAACAATGGTTAGAAAACGTTCGTCAAGCAGAAATCGATTTCCCCCAACCGGCACATCAGTTGGTGCGAGAAAATGGTGCCATGCATGGAATGGCAGCTATTCGAGATTACCTCAAGGATTACCTTGCAGCTAACTACCCTCTCCGCCAGGGCACGTTCTAAAGACATCACATACTGTACACAATGTAAAAGCCAAAGAATATTCTTTAAATTAAATCATTTTCGCATTGGTAATGATCTTTATTTTGTTTGCAAATAAATTACAATACGTAGACTAGTCTATAACTTATAACATAATATGTACCACATCTTGGGAAATTGCAATATGCTTCTTCACTTATTACCCTTTTTAATTCCTTTTCTTATCATTTGTCTCGAGTACTAGTCTTGACGCTTGCTGGGTAATAACATTTTGTTTTACAACCAAGATTATGATTTATGAAGATATACAGGATTGCTTACATATTATTACATTGTAATTAAAAAAATTAAGAAACAAATTGACATATTATATCCGTAGTGCGAGTGGGTATACTATAATTACTAAAAAGTTTACATCTAGGAAAAATTACCAATACATAATAATTATTGCTGTTGCGATGCCTAAATGTTGTGCTAACAGTTCTCACGACAAGCGTTCATCAATTATAATAATAGTCTAGAAGTAATGCGTTGGTGTGGGCGGGGGGGGGGAGGGGCTGGAGCCTGAGGAGATGCCAGCCTCTTTAGTATCTATTCCCAAGTGGTTCATTTCAGCCATCTCCACTGGGGATAGCTTTTAACAGATTGAAACAGATTAGAATTTGTTATTGTAATTATTTACGCAGCTTAACCTCTGGAAGATCGCGAGTTGAAATATATGAAGGGGGGGGGGAGAGGGCATACTCAACACATGTATCGATCGATCGATGTTGGTCATATTCTCGTTGGTTCAAATTAAACAAATAGCAATTGCGAGTAGGGTTATTAGAACGTTGCTAATACTTCTAGTCATGTTCTGTAGTATTACTGGCCTGTGACCCACAACTTGATGAATAAATTAATTCATCATCTTGCATTTCAATTGGTTCATCGGGTATTGTACTGCTGGACGGAAACTGATTATTAGGCCTAGTAGTTTGGGTAGGTCGAATCGGAGTACCTTGCGGAATTTGAGATGGAAACTGAAGTTGTGGGAAAGTAGCCGGAAATTGATTTTGTTGTTGGATGTGGGTCGGGTAATGACCATAAAAAGACATCGGACCAGTGGGCGGGGCATATCCCATTGGACCATTAGGTCCAACGTTTTGTAAACATGAAACAGTTTGTTTCATGGTGTCTGCAATGATCTTTGCATTACTTTTCATTAGTTTGTCTTGCTGATCAGCCTCCCACAATCTTTGTTTCGCAAATTCTGTCTTCCAGAAGAATTCGCGTTGAGCAGAATGATTTTGTAACATCGTTTCAGTTGCCGACACGAATGAGTTTACCTTGGCATTTCCACTGCTTCTCTTGGGTGTGGATGTCGCACTAGAGGTGCATGACGATTCTGTCAAATCTGCCTCTACACAATTATTTTCAACATATATCAATTCACAATTTTCTGAAACAACATACTCTTGATCTGGGCAACCTTTTTCTAAATCGTTTACAACTTCGCCCGAGTCAGTGCTATTATTAAGCTTGTTTGCGTTTGGCCGCGAGTGTAAAATTTCGTTTAAATCATCAAAATATGGGCATGTGATTTTTGGGCGTCCGCTAGTACTGTTGTTATCTTTTACTTTACGGTATGACACCTGTAAATGTTTCCATTTAATCCGCAATTGTTCGAGGGATCGCGGGAATCCGGCGTCTTTCATCATGGGCACTAATAACTTGTAGATATCAGGATTGCAATTTCTGTAATAACAAACAATAAACTGTTATTAAGACAACAATTCAGATAAACGACGTGTGGCACGTTCTAAATCTCGTGTATTGCATGTACCTAAGACTAATGTGCTGTAATCGTAGGTATACAGCCGACGCTAGATTACAAAAATTGACCTACAAGTTATGTGAGTAGGCTGGAAGGTGAACAATAAAATAGGCCCTCGCCTTATGAATAGGCATATCTACAGGATACATTTGTAAATTGGCTGGCCCTTAACATTGATGAAGTTGCCAGTTTGGCCCACGTAGACTTCGTCGCAAGCTCCACACGGTATCTCATAGACTCCTGGTACGTCTAAGCGTGGGAGCTCATCCTTAGCCGAATTAAACATCGTAGAAAGTTTTCTATCCGTGTTGTAAACAGTGTGAATGTCGTGTTTTCGTAACAGCTTACCAATACGGTCGGTTGTATTCTCCACGTATGGCAAAAAAGCACGAGAAACACGTTCCGGCTGTACTAGTGGCGAAGCTTGCGGTAGGGCTGGTGCACACGGTCTCTTTTTGAATGCCTGTGAAATGTCCCTATTCGTATAGCCATTTTTCAGTAGCATTTCACGAAGTGCTTTGCATTCGTCCACCAGATGTTCCTTGTCTGATATTCTCTCTGCCCTGCATGCCAAGGTGTTCAAAACGGCGCGTTTCTGAGCGGGATGATGGTGCGATTCGGCGTTTAGGTATCGCCCAGTGTGTGTAGCCTTCCTATATACAGAATGACTGAGCGTGCCATCCCCCCTGCGACTGACTAACACATCTAGGAATGGGAGCTCTCCATTTATTTCAACCTCCATAGTGAACTTGATGTTATTACTTGACCTGCAAGGCAGCTTACCAACTATTTCATCTGTAGACATGGTTAAAGCTGTTGGCCATCTCCCTGTGACTGTTGTTGATGGTTGTGTTGTTGAATGTGGTTCCCAGATTATAATTGAACATAAATTAAATTCCGAACATAGCCCTAATACCGAATAGTTAATTTCAAACGTATGACGCTGACAATATTGATGATGTTTCTTCTTGAAAAGACAATCAACCCAATTCGACCAATTCAAAAGGTTTAAAATCATTGCGCAACACTTTAAAAATTCGTTTGATAAGTCAGTGCGTGGCAGGCCTAAAAACACAAAGAGAACTTTTGGTTCTTCTTTCAATCGTGAAAATAATCTAAATTATGTGATAGGTCAAAAAAAGAATTAAGTTGACTAATGATGATATTGGGTCTGTGGAACCTAGCGATAGTATTCCGAACACTATTTTACCGAGAGAGTCTTAATAAAGTTTGCGAGCCAACAAACCTTTGTGAGACTATAATCATAGATTAAGATGGCATCCCTGATATACCTGTGCCACCTGCTTCAGGTTTTTGGATACCTCAAGCTAGGTTACATGACACAGGACCCTTATTCTGTTTTAATTCGAGAACTGATAGATGTCACTTTTTCGAAATCATCTCATCTCATCTCATCTCACTTTTTTCGAACCGTGCGATTCTGATTACAATTCGAGATCAATGTTGGACGGAACGGAACGGAAGTTCTAGATTTCGAATAGTGAAACCTCTTGACCAATCAGGAGGTTGGAATTTAAAATGCCCGCTATTAAATAAAAAGTGGGGTTATGTATGGATTTGCACTTCGAATATCTTTACGAGATTTGTGTTTTAAAAATTAATACAATTATAGTATCCTCGTGAAAATGTGTAAACTATGATGGTTGAAAAATGTAGAACAATGCCATTAGCAGAATTTAGGCGATGGAATTAATTACGGAACATGTAAACATGTGGGTCATGATGTGGGTTATAAAGTTAGGTTATGGTGTCCGTCTACCAAAATAAAACTGGAATATCACGCGTAAATGTACTGGAATATGCCTAGCTTATGTAAAATACTTTCATAGAAATTGATTAAACCCAATTAAACCACCTTCAAGCTACAATGGAAAGTAGGCCCTAGTTATTCAGAATTTGTTTGTTATGATGTTGTTGTTGTTGTCGAGTTTTTAAGGCCACAACGCGTAGTAGTGTTCACCCGAGTTTTCACGGACCAATCCAAGCCCGTCCTTTTGCCGGCCTCGACCAATCACGTCACCGTATTGACTTCTCACGAAAAAATATTCGGTGAGAAGTTGTCACTTTTTTTGAGCGAGATATCGCAATGTTTCGATATCGATAACCAAACAGAATCGCATTTGTCACTTCTCATTTCGAAATTCGACAAGCTAGCTCGGTGAAAAGAAACAGAATAACCCTCCAGGCAGAACAGTGATTGTCAATGATGGGTGGTTAACAGACAGAAAAGACGCCTGGAGAAAAGAGTTGCTACACTTGGAAAAATCTCGGAAGAATTGACAAAGAAGACCTTCAAAGGTGATGATGCAGCACTTGGGAGGTAATTTTTCTAGCAAAGGTGTTCAAACTTTATTTTTCAAAATTAATTGGTTAACATATGGTTTAGCGTGGGTTGGTTAACTTATTGGTAGTTACGCACCTATTGCGTTTGTTGGTACATGTGTTATGGTATTGGTAGGTATAGGCAATAGGCATATTATGCTTAGTCAGCTATTACCCATGTGTTTTATTTATTTATGTAATGCGTACATGTTGAAACTACATTTTTATTGGATGGTCATATAGTCCAGAGCCATGGTCCTTAGGGTGGAGGGAATGGTGTTTGTCCACCAGGACCGGGATCAAGTCTGTGAAATGATTCACGCCAGGCTACCGAATACCTAAAGCCTTCTAAAATCAGCAAGGTGCGCAGCCCCTATCTTTGAGAGAAATGCCAAGAAAGAAAGAAAGAAAGAACGAGTATTACGTGTCTGCGAGTCGACGTCAACGAGTTAAGTCTGTGGCACGCGACATCCATCAAAGATGCGAAGTCCATTCTGGAGAAAAACTTCCGACAGGCGTTGCGCCGTCCGTAGCTTGTACTGGTATGGGGGTGTGTTTTTCAACAAATGCCGGGTACGCAAACTTTCTGGATAAAATAAAAAATATGTCAATTTAAACTTTGCTTGATCATAATTTTATCATAAAAATTCAATTATCTCCCATTCATACGTTTTATTATTTGTATTATCATTATTTTATAAGGTTTTGGTCACCGCCTGCTTGATGGTGTTAGTTTTGGCACTAGAATATGCATTGGGCGACTTTTGGGCTATTTAGAAGGCTGTGGTGGCGACTATCTGAAAATTTTAAATTATAGTGCTTGTTTGTGGTTATACTCAAGACAATTTGTAAATATTATAATGAAAAAATGAATTAACTGCAAATATTTACATGGAGAGAGGTAGTCATTGATGGAGTAAAAGCTGTTTGCTGTAAGATATGATTTCAACTTATGTTTAAAGGAAGACAGGGTGGGAGAGGTTTTAATGTGGTCAGGGAGCTTATTGTAGAGGGTGGAAGATAGATATTCAGGGCCTTGTGCAAAGAGGCGCAGATTGTGGGAGGGCCTGTGTATGTGAAGGTTGGCTCTAGTGTTATGGGAGTGCACTGAAGCATTTAGATGGAAGAGGTTACGGTTGGTGCGAACGAATAATGCAGCTGATTGGATAAGGGTACATGCTAGAGTAAGGATACCAAGTTCCTTGAAAAGTTCTCTACATGAGTGTCTTCTGGAGACACCAGCTATGATACGAATCGCTCTCTTTTGGAGAATGAATATTCTGTTCGCATGGGGGGAAGCTCCCCAAAATAGCAGGCCATATGATAAGTGAGAGTGAATGTGTGCAAAGTAAACTAGCAATAGGATGTGGGGGTGAACTATTTGTTTGAGCTTTCTGATTGAGTAGCAGCCAGATAATATTTGTACGTCCCTTGCTGTAGCATGCAGTATCGTGCAAGTCTGGTGTGATGCAAATGTATTGTCGATCATTAATCATTCCCAGCCCAAGGAGCATCTACATATAAATGTTCTTATTTAAAGGTGCTGTATTTAAGAATAGAGGACTGTCAAAATATGTAACCAAGATGGATATCGACGACGCAACAAGAGCATAGTTGAAGGGTGCCACGGACCGCCTACCACCCAACCACGCACAAGCTCGGTCAAGAAAGTTACGTTTTAGTATTAGTATTAGTAATTTTAGGGCGCTTTAACAGCTAAGATAGGCCTTCAAAGTCCAACTCGCTACCTTCCCGTGGTTTGGCCTGTGAGTAGGTGCGTTGTGTATTCCCCGAAACTTAGGGCGAGCTCTGGCCGGTTGGGGTGCGTGTTGCAGAGAGAGCTCTCACTACTCAATTTGATTGGATATTGCTTTACGTCTCATATTTATGCAACTTGGCTAATCGAGACGAAGGGAGGGACGTAAGGGATGACGCGGGGGGACAAGGGGTGGACAGGCCTGTGCTGGTCAGAACCAGCAACAAACATATGGGGAGGGCAGGGGTTCCCCCACGTCGTGGTCGTCTCCGTCTGTGTCATCATCCGTCCGTGTTGTCTTTGTCGTCGCCGTCGGGGAGGTAGTCAAAGGGAAGAGGTTCCCCGACGACGACCCAGAGCTCGCCATTAGTTTCAGGGAGTGAAACTCCCCTATTCACGGGCCAAACCGCGAGAAGGTGTCGAGTTGGAATTTGAAGGCCCCTCACTACTCAAGGGAGGGACGTAAGGGATGACGCGGGGGGACAAGGGGTGGACAGGCCTGTGCTGGTCAGAACCAGCCACAAGCATATGGGGAGGGCAGGGGTTCCCCCACGTCGTGGTCGTCTCCGTCTCTGTCATCATCCGTCCGTGTTGTCTTTGTCGTCGCCGTCGGGGAGGTAGTCAAAGGGAATGGGTTCCCCGACGACGACCCAGAGCTCACCATTAGTTTCAGGGAGTGAAACTCCCCTATTCACGGGCCAAACCGCGAGAAGGTGTCGAGTTGGAATTTGAAGGCCCTCCAAGGGTTCATACTTTGCATAGGTGCTAAACCCGGATGTTGGAGAGCAGGAACGCTTGAAGGTCGCTCACTTCTCTCTGAAGGATCGCTGACCACTCCAAGGGTTCATACTTTGCCTCGACAGTGGAAGTCTATTTCTACTTTCTAGTCACAATTTTACAAAAAGAGATGTTGTTTGAGAACCTAGGCCAAGGTTTAGATAGATTACTTATAGTTAGGGCAAGTAACTTTTGTCCTATTCGTTTTTTTTCTTTCTTAAGCCAGCCCAACACTCATTAAGATTAAGGCCCGCATGCATAGCTTGTCCTCAGACTCACACTCGACAGATGCTTAGCTGAGGCCATCTTTAAGGCGCCCTTTGCACAGCCATGCAGAAATGAAACTCAAACCGACCTCAGCTAAGCAGCAGCTAAGTAAAGGCCGAGTTATGAACTACCTTATCGACATAAAACCGCTTGCTAAATCTTTCGAAAATTAGCTGTAAATTGTATTTTTGCGTTTAGAAGGCTGTGAGTGTGGCCAATGCAAATGTCAACAAACATGGCTGACAAGGAGAAACGCATACGCGGGTCTCCCTTCACACAGGAAGAAAAAGACATTTTAAAAGAAGTTGTGGTCTAACGGGCCACAATAATAGAAAACAAAAAGACAGACGCATTTTCTGGCAAAGAGAAGAAAGATGCGTGGAAATGGGTGGCGAGTTCATTCAACTCGTATCACAATGTGACTCGGGTAAGTAATTTTGACACGTTCTAGCTAGGGCCCACTAGGACCCTAGGCTAAATTAGGGTTTAAACTAGGCCTAGCTCTAGTTACGAATCTATTAGTCCTAAGGCTAGGCTATTTCAAGCCCTGCCCTGGGACCACTTAAAAAGTTAACAAGGCCTACATGTTAGTTTTTACTTAACTATGCCTAGGCCTAGCCCTAGCCCTGGGGAATGTTAACATGCATGTCAGTTTTCACTTTACAAGGCCTAGGGCCTAGACCTAGCACTGGTGCATCTAACAAGCTAGAGCCTAGGCTAGGCTATTCCTAGCCCTACATGTCACTTTTCACTTAAAAAGGCCTATGGTAGGCCCTAGCATAGCCCTGGGGTAGCTTAACAAGCTAGGCGTAGGGCCTAGGCCAGCCTTCAAGTCAGTTTCCACTTGAAAAAGGCCTAGCAGTAGGCTAGGCCTAGACATCAGTGTAGGCTAGGTAGGGCCTTTGCCTAAATTCCATCTGCCAATGGTACCGGTATTGTGAATTTATATCTGTCAGCCCTGAGTCTCCAATCTCTGCCTGACAATACAAGGTTGTTATTATCATATGCCTAGCCTAGCCCTACCATCTTTACATGGAATGCAATTTGCATTTCTTTTGTATCACATAGCAAGCCCTAGGCCTAGGGGCCTATGTTACAGTAATGCTCCAAATACAAACATGAACGTAGTCTATTCGGATACGTGATAATTTAATTTATTTCATATTAACTAATTGAACCAATGCACTTTATTATTTTAGCGTACTGAAGCTCAGCTTAAAAAAGCCTGGGACAACATGAAGACACGCAGGAAACAACAACAGGCAGCAGACATACAATACGTGATGGAGACGGGGAGTGGACCTCCCATCCCCGAACTCACCGAGGATCCACTGATGGAGCTAGCCGCGCCGCACTTGCTCTTTTCAGTGGATCAGCCGTACGACTCCGACGCCATCGGACTGTGGGTAGCTTCCTCCTGCAAGGATGTGGCCGCATCTGCATCGCCCTCCTTCATGCAACTCACGGACACACCCATTTTGGACGAGAATCTGACTAGTAAGTTAGGCCCCTAGGCCCTATTGCAACTGCTACAGTAGTATATATTAGCCCCGAGCTATAGGCTATAGCCTTACCTTCTACCAGTAAATTAAATTTATTATGCTCAAAATTCTACATACATACAAGACAAAGCATTGGTGTTTAGTGTTCAAGCACCCCACCCCCAGATCTTAAGTGAATTTGTAGGCCTAGATCTGATAATCAACCGAGGGTTGTCTAAACTCTTTTGATTCTTCAGTTTGCTGTAGACAATGCTTTATTGAAATGGAAAACAAATTATTATTCATTATAGGCTACAAGCCCCAATTGTTTTTCCATGAAATTTTATCACATTCATGCAATAAAATATTTTGCAAAACAAAATATATAAAAGGTTGGTTAGATTTTTTTATTTCACAATACCACAGCCATGAGCCATGTTCTGTGGTTCTGGGCCTACTGTTAAATTATACAAATAAAATAGAAAAGCCTAAATAGGCCTAGTAATTTCTACAAAATATTTTAGGCCTACAAACCTTTTCTTTACCAGAAACAGAAAATATTAGTTCTCTTTAATTTGTATTTCCAATTTAAAACAAAATACACATTGCCGAGCTTCGTCAAAATGGTGCATTCTTGCAGGGCCTCATGGGCATGGCACTCACTTTGTTAGTTTGAGGGCCTGTTTCGCACCCCTCACATAGGTTCATAAGTTAATGATTTTTGGAGATGGTTGCAGACAAGTAGGGTGTGTGGACACTTGGCGGCAAGAGTATCGTGTTTCTAGAATTTAGATGTTTTTGTAAACTCTGAGAACCCAACGGCCTTCCAAGTTAACGTATTTGTGTAATTTGTATTTTTTTCTGTTAATTGCCATTGGTTGGTCGGTTTGTGAATTTTGAATCCCACCAATGGGCCAAGAGGGTTTTGAACGACTCAAGGGGTCAGGGTGGATATGGCTCTGGAGCAGGGGGAGTGTTTGAGACCATCGCTGAGTGCGGATGTGTATTTCGTAAGCTCGTTGATACCAAGTTGGAGTACAGTGGAGAAGTGAACGTGTGCGAATCAAAGTACCAATTTGATTCTCTGTCACGGCGTGTGGACGGGTTACATCTGTATTGGAGGTGAAGAGTTGACTAGCTGCGTGGACGCGTTCCAACACCGACCTTCAACCTCCGACGCTGATCAACAAACCCCCCCCCCTTCATTATTCAGCTAGCGCGTCGCATCATCTGCGTGTTTTTTTGGTTCACCATTGTTTATAGTAGGCCTATCACTTTTATTATATTATTATTCGTTGTTCGTATTACGTGTGTTTCTTGTGTACCGCCGTCCACGTCACTCTGGTGAGTTAAATAAACCTGTCTTTCTTTAAGGTAATTATCTACTTTTTAGTGAATGTCACCCCTTCCTCAGACAAAGAACCCACTCCCCCGAGAACCCACTTGTTGAACCCACTGTATATGCATGCATGCAAGGTTCGGTCCGTCACATTAGTGTGTGTGTGCCATTCACCATAATGTCAAAATGTCAACCATTACATTTGAGGAGATCATCGGGATTTTAAACCCACCCATTGCAAATCGAAGGGATGTTGATCTTTTCCATGATTACTTGTCAATGTATAGCAATCTAAGTTAGTGATCAGCACAGGTCTATGTAAATGATTTTATTTCATCCCTATTTTTTTAAATGTAAAAACTGATGAAATGTATGTTCTTGTTTTTTTTTTATTCCTCGCATTGCTAAAAAAGTACCATATAACACAAGCAGTTATATTCTCCAATTCATATAAATATAGACCAGTTGAGCACTCGATACACACTGAACAGAACCTAACACTTTCCAAACACCAACCACTCAGGCAATACGAACAGGACAGAACAGACAGAGCACAACACAGAGATGCCGAGCAGGGCAGAATTAAGACATCACAAAACCTTTCAGTGTAGACAAAAAAAACCTCCTGAAGTGAACAAACATTAAACAGAATGATGCGAGAACACAACAGCCAAGACTTGCTCAAACACCACACCGAACTGTAATAGACGCTAACTCCCTGTACTGTGCAGGCCCAGTAAGAAAATAACGAAGAGCCTGCACAAAACACGTCCGCCTGCGACAAGAACAATTGACCGACTGCGATGCAAGCTCTGCTGTGTGCGTGCGCGTAGCTGCAGGTGGTAGTTAAAAGGTGCGGGGCGGCGAGGTCATATCGACACCACACTTAGGAAGTTATTAAAATCGCATTTATGTTAGCAGCACATGGGCTTTAAGGTGAGTAATCAATTGGTTGGGTGATGTTCTATGTGCATTAAGGTTCATCGAGAGGATACGATATTGTTTGTTGTTGTTGTTGATATTGTTTGTTATTGAAGTAAGACTGTAATACGGCTCGTTACACGTCCCCCTCAATACTTGAAGTACATACCTGCGGGAACGTTTGTCCTTGGTTACCCTTGGTCGATCCTTTGTTACTGTAGCATATGTGAGTCAACAACTGTTGTATCATCAATTGCACAAGTCAACAACTGCTAGCACTGTTGAATGAGTACAGGCATTGCTTTGCCCTGTCAATGCAAGAATGGGTGTACGAATCTACTCGAGATGGATATTGTACTAAAGTAAAGGAGCAAACCAGTGTATTGCAAACCCTACAAGACATCTGCATCTGAGAGAAAGGCTATAGGAAAAATAGTTAAAGGGGTATTCAACCGCTAAACTCAAAAAATATATTTCATTCAGGCTAGCTAGTTATGAATTTAGAAATTAACAGAAAAATTATTGGGTCCACCATTGACCCACAAAAAATTTCAAACTTGGTATTTTTCGAGCTAGGTCCCACTGCACAATTCTTCCATAAGAAATAACATAGGGACGATCTATATGCCCGTGACCTTGGAGGATTTTGATCCAAAAAATATTGGCCATTATTGACGTGCTCTACAGCCAAGGCCTGATGTAGATGACTGCTCTGTATCACAGATCCGTGTTGTTAGCGTTCTCATTTAAGTGATTAAAACACACGAAAACAATAACTATATTGCCGTTTATTGGATTGGATTGGATATTGCTTTACGTCTCATATTTATGCAACTTGGCTAATCGAGACGAAGGGAGGGACGTAAGGGATGACGCGGGGGGACAAGGGGTGGACAGGCCTGTGCTGGTCAGAACCAGCCACAAGCATATGGGGAGGGCACGGGTTCCCCCACGTCGTGGTCGTCTCCGTCTGAGTCATCATCCGTCCGTGTTGTCTTTGTCGTCGCCATCGGGGAGGTAGTCAAAGGGAAGGGGTTCCCCGACGACGCCCCAGAGCTCGCCATTAGTTTCAGGGAGTGAAACTCCCCTATTCACGGGCCAAACCGCGAGAAGGTGTCGAGTTGGAATTTGAAGGCCCAACAAAGTGACAAAACATTAAACAGAATGATGAATGAGAACGAGGACACAGCAAAGACTTAACATGTCATTGTTAGCGATCTCAATCAAGTGATTAAAACACACAAAAACAACAACTATATTGCCGTTTATTGGATTGGATTGGATATTGCTTTACGTCTCATATTTATGCAACTTGGCTAATCGAGACGAAGGGAGGGACGTAAGGGATGACGCGGGGGGACAAGGGGGGACAGTCTTATGCTGGTCAGAACCAGCCACAAGCATAAAGGGAGGGCAGGGGTTCCCCCACGTCGTGGTCGCCCTCCGTCTGTGTCATCATCCATCCGTGTGTCTTTGTCGTCGCCGTCGGGAGGTAGTCAAAGGGAAGGGGTTCCCCAACAGCGACCCAGAGCCCATGAAGTATTGCTGAGAGCACGGAGAATATTCAATGATCTATTGCATTTTGATTTTTAATTGTTGAAGATGGGCTTCCATGTTAGCTTTTCATCGAAAACCACTCCCAAAACACGAGCAATGTGGGTAAAGATAAGGTCTTGTCCCAAACATTTTAAGATTTGGTGGCGCGTGAATTCCCCTATTACGTCTAAAATGAATACATGCGGTTTTGGATACTGAAAATTTAAAACCCGTTTCCTTGGACCATGTTTCAAGGTACCTGATGTTTAATTGAAGTTGTCTTTCTATGAAACTCATGTATGATGCCTTGAATAAAATTGTTAAATCATCCACAAAAAGCAAAGACACCACTGGCTTCTAACAATTAGGAAAGTGATGCTGTTAATAGCTATTGCAAATAAAATGACACTTAACACAGAGCCATGTGGTACACAGTTTTCTTGTGTAAAAGTCCTCGATAAAATGTTGTCTATTCTAACCTTTAAAGTTCTATTAGTTAAAAAATTCGCTATAAAAATTGGCATATGACCTTTTATTCCGCAGGGGTGTAAAGATTTTAAAAATCCGTATCTCCATGTGGTGTCATAGGCCGTTTCCAAATCGAAAAAAAATGCCAACAGCATGATGTTTATTTAAAAAAGCATCACTTATATATCCCTCCAATCTGACTAGATGGTCCATAACTGAACGACCGCGCCGCAAACCCGATTGTTCTGCAGTCAGTAGATTCTGACTTTCCAATAACCAACATAAGTCGTTTGTTTATCATTCTTTCCAAACAATTTGCATAAGCAGCTTGTTAGAGATATTAAGCGATAATTTGATGGTTGTTCTTTGCTTTTGCCGGATTTAAGGATAGGGATTGTGATTGCTTCTCTCCACGATTCAGGTAATGTTTCCTCTAATCAGATGCTATTAACCAAATTGAGGATATATTTGAGGGAACATGGAGGCAGGTGCTTAATCATCTCATTGTGGATATAATCTGGGCCAGGTGCAGAATTTGTTTTATTGTTTTAGTGAGGACATAAATTCCCAGTGGAAGGTTTAATGTTTCTGTACAGTCTGAAAATGGAAGGTTTAATGTTTCTGTACCTAATGAGAATTGTAAATCGATTCCTTCTGCTTGTAACTTCAAGCAACGGAATTGTTTGGTGTATTGTCCGAGCTAGATACGCTGGCATAATATTCACCAATTGCGTCTGCAATATCATGCTGTGTGGTAATTAATCGAGAATTTATAAGTAGTCCAGAGAGGGCTACTGAAGGTGTTCCTGCCTGAGATCTTTTTAATCTTACTCCTGACTTTTGCTGCTGGAGTACGGTGAGTTATAGAAGATACGTATTTTTCCCATGATCTTTTACGCGATGCCTTTAAAACGAATCTTGCTTTTGCTCTCAGTTGTCTAAATATTTCTAAATTTTCTAAGGTTGGAAATGTACTTAATCTCTTTAGTGCCTTTCTCCGGCTTTTAATTGCCTCCCTACACTCGTCGTTCCACCAGGGAACTGGAACTCTTCTTGGGTGGATCGATGTTTGAGGAATTGTGGATTTGGCGGCTGAGATCATAGACTTTGATTGATTTCTAAAATGTCACTAAATCATATAAAAGAGAATAGTTCTTCATTAGATCATGGTCATATTTTTTGAATTATTAGATCCAAAAGTATGCATTTTGTGGCTCCAAGCAAAGTAAAAGTGCTAGTTATTTTTTTTTTCTTTTCATCTAGGCTAGCCTCATTCATTATTATTGTAAACTTATATAAATATTATTATAAACTCAATTATAATATTAAGTTAGAGTTATTTAGTTAGTAAGATAAGACTCTTTACGTTACAGTTTCATTGTTGAAATCAATGACATATGCAACTTCACATGGTAGAATGTTTACTTTTTACATGTTATGTTTTTGTACATGTTTGTTATTATTATTATTTATCCATAACTATGACCATGCTCGAAGAACAAAAAAAATACGAGCTCCATGCAGAAGTACTCTTGAGAAATATATGGGCCAAACCGATTACGGCGTGGGTGTCTCTGATTTAGCCAAACAAAGATTAGAAGCAGAGTGTACTGCGTTGCCATCGGTACCCATTGCTAGGTTTGCCTCGTTAATAATTGATGAGATGGCCATTAAGGAGAAACTCGATTATGATAAGCAATGTGACAAATATTTTGGCTTGGTCCAAACAGATGAAGCAGAAGAGAAAACACTTGGGAAGTACCCTGTTTTGACAAATAAGTTATTATGCTTCGTTTTACACGGCCTAGCATTTTCCTACACAATACCAGCCGCATACTACATGACAAGGAGTATAAATTCCACATTGCTATATGAACTAACCATGAAGACAATTGCCGACATAGAAAAATGTGGTTTTTATATTATCAGAATTGTGACAGACAACCACAGATCAAATGTTGGTCTTTTAAAGCAGCTCGGTGGTGGACAGCCAAAATCTAGCATACCACATCCTCTACGGCCTGAGACATTACTGTTTATGAGCTTCGACTACTGCCACATCATGAAAAACATAGGAAACCAGTTTCTCAACAACGACATGGCCCATAACTCAGGAGTGATTTCATCAATTTATGTAAAAGAAATACACAAGATGCAACAAAACCTAGTCATCAAGCCTGTAAGGTAAACAAAATACAAATATGTAAATACTCTATAAATTAGTACCTAAACTCATTAGGATACCATTGTAGTAAAACTTTTCGTTTTACAATTTTGAGCCATATCTTCTTTAAATAAACAATTTTCTACAACATCTAATATGTCTATTAGAAACATAAATAACAATAAATAACTTACATATTAACATGTTAGAGCAAATGCCAAATTATGCTTGTTACAGATTTCTGACAGCAAAACATATCGACCCAACCAACTTCAAAAAAATGAATGTGCTAAGTGCCGTGCAACTTTTCTACTTGCCAGTTATTGCCACCATTGAATATATTAATCTGCATTCTGATCGTTCTACCAGCAAGGTAGACTTCAGCACAGCACAACCCACAATCGAATTCATACACACTATGAAAAAATTCTTCAGTGTTCATGATGCAAGTGACCGAGTGCAGTACCTAAAGCACAAGGATCCCGACAAACGGCATTTCTCAGCAGTAAATGATGAAAGACTTCACTGGTTAAAAGAAGAATTACATCAATGAGGTAGGGCCTATGATGTTTATTTATACCTACTCATTGAATTAAGTTATATATATTTATAAAAAAAAGAAAGTAACGCAACTCTAGATTTATACCACATATTGCCCTTTTGCTGAATCCGAATGAGCTAAAAATACACATCTTGGATTAGAACCTACGAGAAAAATGGTAATTTTCAATCTGAAGCACATTTTTGTAAATGTATAAATACCTATCGACATAGAGGTCCTAACTTTTATATACCGTACCGTATACCGTTCCAGGAGTGACCTACATTGGGCAACATGGCGCAGTTCAACATTTGAGCCAAGCGGAACTCGACGCAGCTCGAGCCCGCCAAGCGACAGTACCGCTGGATCATAATGATTACATGCCTAAGAACAATATGATGATGAACGTGAGTACTGTTAAAACAAAACTGGGCGTAAACGTGTGGAACATGTTAAGAAGGTGGACAAAACGTACACTAATTTTGATTGTAAACACGATGATCATGACATTGTCATCCGATTAGCCAAGGATACTATAAGTGAGGAATGAATAAGGAATGAATATTGAAACTTATGTATGAAATATAAAAAAGTGGTGGGGGAAAAAAAAGTAAAGAACAATTATTTTGAAAATAACAATATTTTTGTGATTTTTGTGAAGAAGACTTGGTATCTCCAAGTAAAGTTGGAAAAGTTGGATGGTGGCTAACAGTACTTCATAAAACAGAAAAGAGCAGTGAAATCACATTAGCAAAAGAAAAGACGCCTGGAGAAGAGAGATGCTAATCTTGGGACTATCTCAGGAGAGTTGACAAACATTTCCATAATGTAATTTACAAAAGATAGCTCGTGTTTTAACACCAATGGTCCTCTGGCCAGAAAGCCAACCCGTTTCCTAAGGTTCCTAAGGTCGTACTCGATAAAACAGAAACTGTCACAAAGAAGACAAGATGCTAGCGGTGCAGAATCCTTACCTCTCCTCACTACCACAGGGGAAAAATACAATTCAGTTTTAAGTATGTGTCTTGCCATCTGGCTTAATAAAGTTCGTCAGTAGGGCATTTGGGGACGAGCCAGTGACAAGGCCATTTTTAATCAATAGGACTTAACTCACAAGCTCATACCGTACCACGAAGCTAACATGTTTGACAAGAGGTTTTTAATTGAGACCCAAACACAACAACAAAAAACAGCACAGAAAACAGCACCACTATAGTGTGTCATGCCTCTTATCTCGCACTGAACAGAAGCTAACACCGACCAAACATAAACTGTACAACCTGTGTGAACGGAATAGACGGAGAACAACACTGAGATCACAAACGCTTTACTGAGTAGCAGCAAAACCATCTACTATGGACGGAACAGACATTCTCTTAAAAATAACAGACGTCTAACTGAACCACACCCAGAAGAAACGAAAGCTAACTCCATGTACTGTGGAGGGCAGAGTGGAGACCAGTGTGGAGTGTGGAGACCAGACCGAAGAACACGGACAAAACACATCCGCCTGAGACAAGAACAACAGACCGACTGCAAGGCTTTCTGCTGTGTGCGTGCGGTGCAAATAGAAGTCAAAAGGTGCGGGGCGGCGAGGTCATATCGAAGCTGCACTCAAGGTACATTGACTTTTTATCAAATCGTGTTGAAGACAGTGACGCATGTGCTTTTAAGTGTGTAATTAATTGGTTGTAGGTAATATATGTATATATGTAGTGAGGTTAATCGTGACGACACTTTATCGTTGCAGATATCACATTTTCAGGGATTTTCCTTTACTATGAACTAGCTGTAAAGATAGGATAGGATATTGCTTAACGTCTTCATATTTATGCAACTTGGCTAATCGAGACGAAGGGAGGGACGTAAGGGATGACGTGGGGGGACAAGGCTGTAAAAATGGTGCATTACCTCAAAAGCAATACTTGTAAATAAATACCGTTGCCATGAAATCGATCGCCAGTTGGCATTGCCTTCATTGTATTGCTGTATGAATAAGTTCATAAGTTAGCCATCTTTATCCAGACAAAACTTTGAGTCTGTAAATCTTTGAGCATGAGGAGGTTAAAAAGTACAAAATGAAATGTTTCAGTTGTTTAACATACTGGTAGGTATGTTTATTGCAAAATAGAACAACAATCTTTCCTTGCGAATCGTCCCTAGAACTTTATTAACCTATAGGCAGGCATACCCTATTGAATTACCTAATTGTTGTCCGTCATATATATTAAACAGCACACCAGCACAGCTAAAACAACAAAAAACAGCACAGAAACCAGGACCACTAGAGTGTGTTAAGCCTCTAATCTCGCACTGAACAGAAGCTAACACCGACCAAACATAAACTGCACAACCTGTGCGGACGGAATAGACGGAGAACAACACTGAGATCATAAGACGCTTTACTGAGTAGCAACAAAACCTTTTTAGTCTCGACAGAACAGACATTCTCTGCTCTTAAATGATTGGATATTGCTATGCAACTTGGCTAATCGAGACGAAGGGAGGGACGTAAGGGATGACGCGGGGGGACAAGGGGGACAGGCCTGTGCTGGTCAGAACCAGCCACAAGCATATGGGGAGGCAGGGTTCCCCCCCGTCGTGGGCGTCTCCGTCCCCTGTCTGTATCATCCGTCCGTGTTGTCTTTGTCGTCGCCGTCGGAGAGGTAGTCAAAGGGAAAGGGTTCCCCGACGACGACCCAGAGCTCGCCATTAGTTTCAGGGAGTGAAACTCCCTATTCACGGGCCAAACCGCGAGAAGGTGTCGAGTTGGAATTTGAAGGCCCTCTCTTAAAGGTAACAGACATCTAGCTGAACACATTCAGCAGAAACAGAAGCCAAAGCCATGTCCTGTGGAGGCCAAACAAGAGCGGAGCTAAGAGTGGAAAAAAGCACAGCATATAAACCGTGTCAAGGCTCTAATCTCACATTGAACAGAACCTAGTACTTTCTAAACATCAACTCGTCAGGCTGCACGGACGGACAGACAGAGTACAACACTGAGATGATGAAGCAGGACAGAATAAAGAGAGAACTAAACCTTCTAGTCTAGACAGAACAGACAACCTTCTGGAGAGAACAAACATTAAACAAAATTATGAATGAGAATGAGAACACAGCATAGACTTGAACAGCAACACATACAGCAGCAACAGAAGCTAACTCTGTGTAATGAGGAGACCAAATGAGACCAGAGACAAGAGCGCGGACAACACACGTCCACATGGGACAAGAACAACAGACCGACTGCGAGGTGAGGCTCTCCGCTGTGTGCGTGTAGGTAGTAGTCAAAAGGTGCGGGGCGGCGAGGTCATATCAAAGCTGGACGCAAGGTGCATTGACGTTTTTCAAATTGTGTTGATGGCAGTGGCGCATGTGCTTTTAGGTGTGTTATTAATTGGTTGCGAGCATTGATATTTAACTACTGTTAGGCTAGATTAGCAGTCGGTGGTCCACTTCCGTTACAATTAGAAGCCATCTTGAAATGATAGTTTACATGTTAATCAAATGGGAGCGATTTGTAGCCCGAATAGTTCTCAAGATTGCCGCCAGTTTGACAGGTAATCATACTAGACTTTAACATCAAATGATATACTAAATTCCCTTATGCAATAACTTCGTATTGCTTCTGTTTGTTTAATACCATGCTGCACAAGCTAAATCCATATCAAACATTCCAGTAAAATACTGTATTGCATTAAAAAAGCATTAATTAAAACTCCAAATCGCCATCTTGAAGTGGATTTTCGACGCTTCAATTTGCTACGCTCGCGCCTGTGCGGAAGTATTGAACACTACTAATCTAGCCTACAATAGGGGTTAAATATCAATGGTTGCGAGTAATATATGAATATAGGTAGTGAGGCTCATCGTGACGACACTAAATCGTCGCAAATATCACATTTTCAGGGATTTTTCTTTTACTATGGACTAACTGTAACATGGTGCATTTCACTTCAAAAGCAATACTTGCAAATAGATACAGTGACCTCGCAATCGATCACCAGTTGGCATTGCCATGTTTGCATTGCTGTATGAATATGTTCATAAGTCAGCCATTTTTATCGAGACATTGTAACAACTAACCTGGGAGCAAGAGTTGTTTTGGAGTTGACCAGATAGACCTACATGCAGGCGGGAAGGAAACGTAGGAATGTTTCCAAACCTGAGGATTGGAAGAGGAACTCGAACAAACGTTTGAGATTGGAAGGTAAAGCGTACATGGGTTATCAAAGACTGGCTGAGGGAAAGGTATTGCATGACGTTAGACGCACTGAACGCAAACTGGGGTTGACTTATGCCTCGACAATGTGATGACTTCGATGAAGAGGAGAGGTTAGCCATTTTCAATAAATTTTGGGGAGAACTGAACTGGGACCAGCGTTAAATTTATAATACTAAACCACGAACTATCTATTAACCCAATAACCGAAGGTCATCCATTTAATTACTTATTCTCCGTACGATTAAAGCACAAAATTATCAACTTTCCACTTCAAAATAAGTTAGGTTATGTTGTACTACCAGGCACTGTGAATCCAGCTACACTAAAACCACTGTTACCGACCGAGACGTCGATCCCGACATACAACATTTACCGACTGAATCACCGACCACACTTACTCAAAGTAACTGCCAAGAGATGGCTCCCGCGTCTGTGTCTGCTACTGACTTCCAAAATTTCCAAAAGGAAATACTTGACAAATTCCAACATAGCAGCTAATATATTTATTCAAACTCTCTGCACACATCAAGGATGCAACCAAGATTATAAAAGTAAAGCCCAAAAAACGAGCTATACGACCATTAGTAACGGCGGGACTAATAAAATCAATACGAACACGGGACAAACTAAGTAGACAATCTCTTAAGAACCCTAATTACGAACAACTCAAAACTAAAATATGAACGTTACAGAAATTATCTTACTAAACTTATTAGAGGAACTTAAGATCAGTACTATGAAAATAAGATTGAAAATGCTAAACAAAACGCCCAAAAAATCAGGAACATTATCACTGATGTCACAAATAAAAGAAAAACAACCAACACAATCTCTGAAATCCAAACCAGGCAAGGTCTCGTAAAAACTAAAGATTAGCCAAAAATCATCGCTGACACAATCATTGACTTCTATAGTGATATCGGTAAGGAAATGGCAAATAAAATATCAGAAACATGTCCTCAAATCCCAAATAATGCAACAAACGTTAACTATCAAAAAGTCATTATTTCTAAACGTCTGTGAAACGGAAAAATGTAAATTTGATGAGCTAAGAACAAGCTGTGCTTTATGTGGACAGTGGATGTCTTCAAAGTGTTTCCCAGCCGCCATGAAACGTGAAATGAACTTTAAATACCGTCATAATCAGAGCTATTTAGGTACCTGACAACCCATGCCAATTTTGGTTTAGGTGCGATCTTCTGATTTAAGCCTGGGAGAGATTTTAGCCTCTTCGCACTTTACACACTGAGACGTTCTTTTACAGTTGGTTAGCCCAGCATTTTTCAGAAGGCTTAAAGGGATTCACCAGACGTGAGGACCACTTTTGATATTATTATCTAAGACACACTCTGAGTTGAAAGGCGACAAGGTTTATGCTTATGTGGCCGCGGCTAACGCTCTACAGATAGATTTGTTTACTGTGCCTACGTCATATTGCCCGCGCTGCACTTTGTCGAGGCCGGCCGGGCGGTCGGTCGTTAACGCACACGTGCAGAGCTCGTTAATTTTTACTGCCATATTAGAACTTTTCTCGGTGCATGCGTCTTGCACTCCAGTCTGTCGTTCCGATTTGCTGTGGACACACGGGTTTTAAGACATACTTTAACAGTGATATTCTGTGTTCGATATGCCTTCGATTTCTGTTTATGGGTGTACCAATAAAACTGGAGTCAATAAAGACGTATCTTATCACAGTTTTCCAAATCGCGATAAATCGCCTAACAGATTTGTGATTTGGAGCAACCGGTGTAACAGAAAATATTTCGAACCAGGTCCAAATTCATTAATTTGTTCAGTACATTTCGAAGAAGGTGATTTCAGGGAATCCGACGTTCTAAAAATGAAACTGATGCCTAATTACAAATTCAAACCAAGGCTAAAACCGGGAGCAGTACCAAAACGACAATTACATACAAATATAGATTGCGAGGAAATCGTTACTCGAAATGAATCTAGTAGCCAGCCCCAGCCGTCAAAGAAATCTCGAAATGAGCGATACGAGAAAAGATTAGTTATTAGGGTTTAAGGGCACACAACACTAAGGTTATTAGTGCCCGTATTCTTTTTTAGAGTGATGTGTAATTTTTAAATTCTATAATACAGCTTTGTTGATTTCAGATATTTAAAAACATTTGTTATATTCTCAGTTTCATTAGATAAAATTTCTTTTAAATTAGGTTTTAGTTTAAAATTATTCCTCTCGTCCATGTGTTGGGGACATTCTACTAAAATGTGCTTAACAATTAAAATCTCACCACACTGCTCACATAGGGGTGGATCTTCGTCTCTTAGAAGGTATACAACGTACACACACCAGACAACGGAAACAAATTGTACACGACATAGTGAGTTGCGAACCGATACCATCTACATCCAGTGCACCAGACAATCCACGTTTACAAATAATCGAAAGTAATCTAGACACGCCCACTTGCAGTGATATTGGTATACAAGTTGAACTTGGTAACGAAATAATGCGTAGATTTTATGTCAATAATTTGTCTGAGAGTGATGAGTGCGAAACAATGGATGAGTCGTTTCACTTGGGATCAGACGATGAATCTAGTGGTAGTGACAGTGACAGTGATCGTACTCGTAATGAATCTGAGAGTGAAGAAGAGGTTGAGCATAGTTACGATGAAAGGGATGATAGCATATCAGTGACTTGTGTTTTGTTTGTTTATTGGTCTTGTTTAATCGAGTTAATTAAATTCTGTCGACAATGCGGATGTGTTACGAAAGTTGTAAAGAAGTGGACAAAAGGAGCAATGATAGGAGTAAAAACAGTTTGTGAGTCAGGTCACAGGTTAACGTGGCATTCTCATCCAACACGCGGTAACGTTTCAGTTGGTAATATTATGGCTGGCTCAGCTCTAATGCTGTCTGGAATTAACTTTCTGGCATTTCAAGCATTTGCAAAAACATTACAGTTGACTTTCTTTGGTCGTTCTTCCTATGATAATATAAAAAAAAAATGGTTCAGTCCAGTATTAAAAACAATCTGACATGAAAAACGAAACGAGGCACTCGAAAACTTACGATTGGTTGACAACACGTGGCTCGCGAGTGACGGACAATTTGACAGCCCTGGTTTTTGTGCGAAATATTGCACCTACAGTATGATGGACTTGCATAGTGGCAAAATAGTAGATTTTAAGGTTTTACAAAAGGGTATGGTCAAAGGTGATTTAGAGAAAAAAAGTTGTGAACAATTGTTATTAACTCTACACGACGAGGATAAATTGCCGATCTCACTATTTCTCACAGACCGGCACCGTGGAGTCGGTCTCATGATGAGAGAGAACTATCAACATATACAACACGAATACGATATCTGGCACTTGGTACGAAGCTTGAAAAAACGTATCAAGGGCATAGAAAATAAATATCCAGAGCTGTTGGAGTGGAAGAATAGTATATGCAATCATCTGTGGTATTCAGCTCAAACTTGTGAGGGTAATGGAGACCCTTCGTTTCGCTCTTATTTCACATAAAAAACGTGCATAAGTGGAAGCAGGACAGCATTTCTTATGGCTTAGTTACCACATGTGCTCACCCCCCAATCATAAAAACACCAGGGAGGAAGGAAAAAAGGTGGCTCAAACCCAAATCGGAGAGTTATCACGCTTTACAAAAAATCGTTAACGATAAAACATTCTTGAAAGATGTGAAGCACGCAAAAAACTACGTCCACACAGGCCGTCTCGAGGCTTATCATAACGTGCGCCTAAAGTATCTTCCCAAACGCGTACATTTCTCATATCAAGGAATGATAATTGGAGGAATAATTGCGATCCTAGACCATAATGCAAACCAGAATAGAAAAATCGTGGGCACAACGAAATACTATTCTAAAGCAGCCAAAACTTGGGTAGTAAAAAACAAATACGAACGAAAGACGAGCGAGTGGAAGGTTGAAATTCTGAAGCGTCTTATGAACTACATCGATTCGGGTAAGACACCTCATTATGAAGATACACATGTGCACATACCTGAAAACATCGCTCCGATACCCTGCCCACCACTCGATGAACTACTCAGGAAGTCACATTCGAGGTTTTCAAAGTAGGCGCTTCAACTCACTTTGTAAGTAAATCACAAATAATAAGCACAAGTGGCAATACATTTATATAAAGTTGAAGTTCATAATATGACACCTAAAATTAAAGATTAAACTCAAATAACACTTTTTGTCTTCTGAGCCAACCACCTAGGTTCGAGGCCCGAATTTTATCTTTATTTCGTTTTAAATAATGCGCGGAGAGACAATGTAAGGTCTTAGAGCGATGGACTAAAAATAAAGAATATAAGCTTTAGTTGCACGATATTTTAAATTGTATTGTTTTATACATTAGTGGTTTGATGGACGCTTGTTTATGAATTATGATTATTGATTTATGATTTTACAAACAATCACACAAAATACTTCACGCTACGCTGGCCACTTAGGATTATCTCCTACGTTCACTGGTCGGAAACCTACGTAGTTTTCAGGGTTTTCTTCGGGAAAGTTATCTCTTATTTTCCACACTACACACGACGGAATAACGACACGATTTCCTTTCCCTAATGGCGCGTTTGCATGAATCCATGTTATGAATTGTTTGTACGCTAAATATCGCCACGTCTTGTTTATTGGTTCAACAGCAGTAAGCAGCTTTTTTCTTCCCTTATTAGTAGTTTTTTTTTTACGATTCTATAGCGTAGTAAATTTAATGCTTCCTTGTTTACAATCAAGGTTGAGAACGATTGTTTCTGCGTGATACAACTCTCGTCACCTCTCCCTTGGTCTATGACATTGCTCTGCGCACAACACAAACTTTCATAGTCAGTTAACATTTTACGACAATTGGTACAGACACACCATTCAACAGTTCCCTTTCTACCAGCTAAATTGTTCTCTGAAGCGTCTTCGGAATCTGATGAGTTTGAATTCGAGGAACACTCAGGTTCAAACTGATATGGTTCCACTCTTTTTTCCATCTTATCGAGGCGTGCTCTTGTCTGTGCTGTGTGTGTTGATCGGTGCAGGCCTGGCGCGTGAATAACCATGCATGCGTCGCTGTAGTGCTGAGCGGCCGACCCGCCGTAAGCTACGGCGGCTACGGGCTATTTTACGTCACGCGCGTGACGTCACTCACAACAAACATCCAATTATATCCGCAAGTATTAGGGCTGGATTTTTCCCCCTATTTTTCCATGTCTTTTTAATGAGTCCCAAACATGATAATAGGGTTAGATGGCATGTGAAAAACGTCTGGTGTATTCCTTTAAAGATACGAAGATTGGAACTGAATGCACGTACCACAACATATCCTACAAACGAGATGACTTTATAGTTTTAGAATCTGATTTGGTTTTAAATTTTCTGAAGATCGTTTCGATTGTTGTAACAAACCAAGATGAGGTCTTTTTCATTGGGAAAGAAGCAAAAGGGCAATCTGCAGCTGTGCCAGGTTCAAGAAACCTCCCTCCGGCCAACAATGGGTCAGGCACGTCTCAATCATGTGCATATTGCATACTTACAAAGAAAGAGTTGATGCTTTAGACATTGATAAGTTGTGCAATGACTTCATAAATATTGGTACCAATGACCAACGATTAGGTTTATTCGGTAAAATGTGTTCAGTTATCTGTGCCAGTAGAATCGTTATCCTCTCACCTTGTAAACTTTGTTTATTTATCTGATAATGTAGTATAATATAGTAAGTTTGTTTTTCTACTAATATATGCCCAACTCACAGTAATCAATGTAAAACCGTAAAACGACAATATTATTATCATACAACTTAAAACATCATTAGTTGGTATTGCAATTTCAAGTTAAATAGATTTTTATCCTTTTAAAATAAATGTATTTTGTTTGGAGCGAAAGCATGTCACCACTTCTGACCGGAAACTATTCACTCGATATATAACAGTTGGTTAATCGAGAGAAATAGACCGAAAAAAAAAACATGCTGAAATATGAACTATCAAGTGTGCCGTATTCACATACCTATATGGATGGTTCATCAACAAACATACATCATACATCAACAAGGCTGTGAATGAGTTGAGTAGATTTTAATTTGAGTCTGGTCAAATCTAGTTTATTTCAAGTTCTACTTGGTGTTTAGTGCTAAAATTGTGTTGTTTGATGAAGTAGTGCTATCGTTATCTCAACTTTCGATAATAAGGTAAGAGTCTTACGTGAAATTCAAACATTTTAATTTGAGAAATAATATGATATTCGAATAAAAACAAAAAAATAAAACACAAGAATGTATCAAGGCTTCACAGATTTGTGAAGAGGCAAGGTTGTCTCATGAGAAGAGGGTGAGACTAGTATTTTAGTTATTCGACAAACATGGCCGGAAGAAGATCTAAAACACGTTGTTTATCAACAGATACAGTAAACCCAAGGACGATAGAACTTTTTTGTGGTCAACGATGGCACTTTTCCTGTACAAGAATGCAAAAGAAATTCTGTAACCAAATAAGAAATTCTAGCAATGTTCTTAAATGGTGGTGTAAATATTGTGACCTATTACATAACAATGGGAGATTACAAGGATCTGGCCAAGTTGCAAAATACTTCAAAACTTTGTCTAAGTATATAGTATTAGTAGTTTTAGGGCGCTTTAACGGCAAAGATTATTCGCGCCTCCAAGGTATTTAATTGACTATGTATGTATGTAAAAAATACGGAAAAAAAGAATAAATGTGTTTAGTTACAAATCATTGTCATCAAAAGAATTGCCAACGTCGATGTATTTGTAGACAGCCAAATCGGTGAAAGTTATACATGCTTAAGTTGTCATATGTAGAGGTAGAAAATGCCAATTTACCAAATCATAATCATAATCATTATCAGGAAAACGTTGCCAACGTCGACAATGAATAGCAAGTCAACATGCTTCATGATTTTTTTTTTAAGTGAACTGTCATAGTTTTTCGATCACATTACTAGGGTTAAGAAATGTTATAAGTTTTTCACAATTTTCATAAGACAAAAGTTCTTCATATGATAGATTTAAATTCAGTTGGAGTTTCAAACCATCATACTTAGAGCAGTCAGTCAACAAATGATGAACGGATAGCAACACAGCACACGTGTCGCAAATCGGAGCAATCTTATCTCTGGTAAAAAGGTAGGCATGGGTGAGGTGTGTGTGCCCTATTCGTACTCGCGCCAACACAACCTCCTCACGACGAGAAAGTATGGAAGAAGGGGGTCGTACCTTCAGTGAAAGACAGGGCATAACACGACGCAGCTTATTATTCTGCAAAGCATTCCAACAATCCTGACCTAATTTCAACACATGGTTCTTGAACCCACTGTGGACATCAGGAACAGGTACGAGGTCAAAATTAGTAGATGCTATTTGAGTTGCAGCCTTGGCTGCAAAGTCAGCCTTCTCGTTGCCAGAGATACCTACATGACCAGGGACCCAGCAGAACATGATTTTGTAGCCTCTTGCATGAAGTTTCTCCATGAAGAACTGAATGTCAATTACTAAATGGTGGGTAGATAACATGACGTGGAGTGTCTGAAGTGCACTTATATTATCTAAACATACCATGAAGCTTCCACATCTTTGTTTCATAATATATTTCAAAGCTTCTCGTATGGCATACATTTCAACAGTAAAAACAGAACACATGTCATGAAGTCTGAAACCAACACTACTGCCGCCACAATAGTAAGCGCAACCAACCTTCGAGCCAGTTTTAGATTCATCAGTGAAAATGAATTTAAAGGTTCGGTATCAAGGATCTCAAGGATCGGTCAAGGATCGGTGTCAAGGATCTAATCTCACATTGAACAGAACCTAGCACTTTCTGAACATCAACTCCTCAGGCTGCACGGACCGAACAGACTGAGTGCTTCTCTGACAAGCAGAATAGAATAAAGAGAGAACTAATCCTTTCAGTCTGGACTGAACAGACAACCCCTGAAGTGACAAAACATTAAACAGAATGATGAATGAGAACGAGGACACAGCAAAGACTTAACAAGCAACACATACACTTGACATGGGCACTGATAACTCTACTGTTGAGTGCCCTAAAACAACACTACTAACAGCAGCAACAGAAGCTTACTCCATGTACTGTAGAGACCAGAGTGGAGACCAGTGTGGAGACCAAAGCGAAGAACACGGACAAAACACGTCCGCCTGAGACAAGAACAACAGACCAACTGCAAGGCTTTCTGCTGTGAGCGTGCGGTGCCGGTAGAAGTCAAAAGGTGCGGGGCGGCGAGGTCATATCGAAGCTGCACTCAAGACTTTTTATCAAATCGTGTTGATGACAGTGGCGCATGTGCTTTCAAGTGTGTAATAAAATTGGTTGTAGGTAATATATGTATAGATGTTAATCGTGACGACACTATATTGTCGCAGATATCACATTTTCAGCGATTTTTCTTTTACTATGGACTAGCTGTAAAATGGTGCATTTTACCTCAAAAGCAATACTTGTAAATAAGTACCGTTGCCATGAAATCGATCGCCAGTTGGCATTGTATTGCTTTATGAATAAGTTCATAAGTTAACCATTTTTATCCAGACGAAACTTTGAATCTGTAAATTTTTTTAGCATGAGGAGGTTAAAAGTACTATATGAAATGTTTCAGTTGTTTAACATACTGGTAGGTCTGTTTATTGCAAAATAGAACAACAATCTGTCCTTGTGAATCGTCCCGAGAACTTTATTAACCTATAGGCAGGCATACCATATTCAATTACCTAATTGTTGTCCGTCAATATATATATATATTAACAGCACACCAGCACAGTTAAGCCAGAAAGTAGGCATCGACCGAAAAAAATACGATTTTTTAAATTTTTGATAAGTAAAATCTGTCATCTTTGCTGAAAACGCCGATATATGACAAGTACTAATAAGTTTATTATTTATTGTTGGAAATAAATATTTACTTTATGTGTGCACACTACATTGTTGATGAATTCACCTGAAAATCGCTCATTTTCACGGTTTTTTGCTTTAAAAATAACATCAGTTGTAAAAATACTAGAAATCTGGTTCTTTTTGCAAGTAGTTGGTAACACACAAAACACAGGTGGAGGGGGTGTAGCATCATATTCAAACTTCTTGACGGTTGTTGCTTTGGGGCTATTTCAAAAAGAGGGGGTAGGGGAGTGTATTGCGCCCCTATAAAACCTGAGCACTCTGTTGAAAATTTATCAGTCATCTGGAAGAAGCTATCTACATGTGATCTTGTGCGAACTTGTGCATTGCGAGTGTGGACGAGTGCTGCTGTGTGTTGCTACGTGTTTTTAAGACAGTGAGCGTGTATTATTTTATTTTAAAGTGCAGTGTTTTTTTTTTAAATTTTAATATTTAAAAAAAAATTATAACATGGATATGCCAGTGATAGACGTGGAGGAAACTATTGGTGGGGATGTTCATAGTGACTATAACTTTGTAAATAATATTCTATCGTCTTCTCAATTAATTTCCAATATTGACACAAGTGATTTGTTACCTAACGAAAACCTGGACTTGAACATTATTTTAAACAATTTAAGCGGTGTACAAAGTGATAATGACTGTGACATTGTAAATAATTTTAATATCAGTGATTTATTGGACAATTTAAGCCAAGCAACTTCATCACAAACAGAAGCGATTCTTGGTGATTTAGTGAATAAAGCGTGTGAGGAACACAACATTGGCACAGAGCCGCAGGGGTAAGTCAATATTTTTGTTAATTATAGTTTTTATTCCTACACTAGTATTTCCCCAATATTTTAATTATTGAAGAGTAGGCCTGCTTATTTATTTTGTATTATAAAATATAATTTTCAATTATTTAAATATTTGTTAATTTTTTACTGAATACCTCTTCAAGTATCATAAGGCTTCCAGTTATTTTTTAATAATGGCTTACGGTGTGGTATTTGTAGTCAGACAGTGTGTCGATTATAAAATGTAATACTTATTCTATAATTTCCCAACAAATTTAATAATTTGAATTTAACCTTAGGGATTTTGAAAACCATTTAGTAGTTATCTTGAATCTATATAATAATCAACTAATATTTCAATTATTGAAGAGTACTATCATTTTTATTTTTAGTATATCATTTTTTACTATAAAAGATACTTGCCAATTATTTAAATACATTTTAGTTTTTTAATATTTTTACTGAATACCTCTTCAAGTATCATGAGACTTTCATTTTTTTTTTTTTAAATAATGGATTGCAGTGTGGTTTGACAAAATTCATATTTGTACAATGTATAAATCTACGGATGAATAAAGAACTGAACTGAACTGTAGTCAAGACAGTGTGTAGATTTTAATAAGTAATTATTCTATGATTCCAAAAAGTTTAATAATTTGAATTTAACCTTAGGGATTTTGAAAACCATAAAAAAGTAAAACGCTGAACGATCAAAATAAGTTTTTTTTCTTTTTAAATTATAGAGTACAAGAAGGAGGAGGCACCCTCACCAATGTAGCTCCAGTTCCTGATGTGGCAACACCAAGGCCGAGATATGGCAGACTGTCCCTACAAAATTACAAGCGTCGACAGAACCAGCATCTACGGTAAATAAACACTATATTCTGAAATACTCTTCAAGTATCCTAAAGCTACCAGTAATTCTTCATTATTAGATTGCAGCTTGGTATTCCAAGTGAGACAGAAAGCATTTTTAAAGAAATTATCTTTAACTTTAAAAAATAAAATAAAATAATAATAATCATTTAACGTTAGCAATTGTTATAAGAAAGTATGCCCCCTTAATAATAAATATAATTTTACTGCAGCCATGGATTCGAAAACTCTTACAAATAATGTATTACGCTAAACAATCAGACTAAGTATTTATTTTTAATTGTAGAGAACAAGAAGGAGGCAACCTGGCTAATGCCACTCCAGCTCCAGTCATAGATGCTGTCGTTCCAGCTCTAGTCATTGCCGACGTAGCCGCGACTAAACCCAGATATGGAAGACTGTCACTAAAATATTACAAGCATCGACAGAAACAGCATCAACGGTAAGTCAATAATTCAATATATAAAACAAGTGCTATACAATTTACATAATATGTTGTCAATGTCCTTACTAGAGTATTTTCAAAATTAGTTTTACCTTGTATTTCAAACAGAACATAATTTATTTGTGTTGTGAAATTATCAACTTGTCAGTTTAAATATTTAAAAACTCTTTGTAAAAATAATAAGTTTAATAATTACGTCAAATGGGGTAACTTTGACATTGAGGGGTAACATTGATAATTGCACATTCTAAAGCATTTGAATTTCCCACCATTCACTGGCTCAACTTTTTGTGTGTGTTGTGTTGTGATGTTGGCTGACCTGTAAGAAGCATCTGGTGGAACCACATGGCAGGTAATTTACATTTGTGTTACATTCATTAAAAAATTAACCGTAACTAGTAGAAAATCTGCGTTTTTTTATGACTATATTAAGTCTTGCTCCACAGTTATAAATACTTAATAGATTTATTGCAGATTTTCATAAATAATAGGTATATTATCTGTTAATTGAATGGATTTGAAGAAGTTGGGTTATGGTAAATATTTTACCCTCAGGACAGATATGTATAGCTTGGGGTAACATTGATAGTTTTTTCCCGCCTATAATATTGCTTATTTCAATGTGTTTGGATGTGCAGAATAACCCAACACAGGATAGTAGTAGGCTTAGACTAGTTTTAGGCTAGAACCAATAGGGCTTAGATAAATCTAAATCGGTAATGTACCAATAAGGCTAGATGTTTGACCCTGAACATTTCTTCAACAGAGTTCCAGAATTGCCCTACAATCATTATCCTTGCCTAACATGCCACGCAATCCAAAAAGGAAGTTGGGTGCCAGGTTATATAAAGATTATACCGAAGAGAAGTTAGAAGAAGCTCTTGGAAAAATTCTTCAAGGACAGCTTTCCATAAACGCAGCTTCAAAGCAATACAACATTTCTTATGGGACTCTCCATAACAGGTACAAAGGCAAGCATGGGAAAGCTATTGGATCACCAACTTCATTGTCTTTAAAAGAGGAGAAAGAAATCATCAAGGCAGTCACCACATGTGCCGACTGGGGATTCCCTCTCACAGTTTTCGACTTGCGAATGTACACCAAGTCATATCTAGATGGACAAAAACGAACTGTGGCCAAGTTTTCTAACAACTTACCTGGAATCGATTGGGCCTATAGTATGTTGCAACGGCATAAAGGGGACATCACACAGAGAATGGCAACCAATATTACACGGTCCCGAGCAACTGTGTCACCAGAAATCCTCACGGAATATTTCGGGAATCTGCGAGCAACACTGGAAGGTGTACCAGCGTCAAATATATTTAACTACGATGAAACCAATGTAACCGACGATCCTGGTAAGAAGAAATGCCTCTACCGGAGAGGAGTTAAATACCCCGAAAAATTAATGAACCATAGTAAGTCAGCGACCACCATTATGGTATGTGGTTCTGCATCCGGCGTTCTTCTGCCACTGTATGTTGTATACCGCAGTGCGCAGAAGTGGGATTCGTGGATTGAAGGTGGTCCAAGAGGGAGCCCATGTTGCAGCAAGCGTTGTTGTTCTTTTGGCACACGATATAACAACACCAGTCATGGGTGGATGGATGCTAAATGTTTTAATGACTGGTTTGAAAGCTTATTCTTACCTCATGCCAATGGGTTGCCGGGTAAGAAGGTAATCATAGGAGATAACTTGGCGTCACACTTCACAGATGAAGTCCTTCAAATTTGTCGTGATAACGACATCGAATTTGTTTGCCTACCAAGCAATTCCACCCATCTCTGTCAACCCCTCGATGTTGCCTTCTTCCGTCCTATGAAGATAGCCTGGCGATCGGTCTTGATGGAATGGAAGATGTCGAGGCCAAAAGCAACCATTGTCCCTAAGGCACAATTCCCCCCTCTTCTTTTGAAGGTCCTATTAAAAATGAACCAACAGAAAAGAAGTGGACCTACTAGTACTGCTGGTTTGACCAATATAAACGTCAACATTATTGCTGGGTTTGAAGTTAGCGGTATTTGTCCCTTGAACCCTGATAAAGTTTTGGACAAACTACCGCAAACTAACAATGAACCAGGAGAAGTCGTAAATGCGTCGCTCATCGAGTACCTAAGAGAAAATCGGTTTGGTACGGGAGAGCCACAACCCAAGCGAACCAGGAAAAGGTTAGCTGTACCTGCCGGCCAGAGCATTTCCGCAGTCCGTCCAATACCGGAGAGCTCAGACAGTGAAGTTGAGGTTCCTATAAGTGACAATGAGGAGAACGACCACGAAAACCTTGATGAAAATTCGGAATCCAATGATGATGAAGAATACATTACTCCCAAGAAAGAAAATCTAAACGTTGGAAAGTTCGTATTGGTCACATTTAAATCGGGATCGCGTAAAGCTCAGATGCACCGTTATGTTTGTGTGATTCAAGAAGTGCTGGACCATAATGAGTACCAGGTGATGGGCACTAAATCTGTCGATAGAAACTACCGCTTGTTCAAGGCAGTTGAGACAGATATATCAACTGTATCATTTTCGGACATTATCGCCATACTGCCTTTCCCCGATATGGATGGCGCAAATGACCGTATCAGATACAAGTTTTTGTTCAGCGTGGACGTAAAAGAATAGGTCTAAATGTTTCAGGGCAATTCCCTTTTTTATGAGTACCGGTATGCTACTGTTCCTACCTACTGATTAGAATTAGGGCAATGTAAGATTGTCTAGAGTGTTCATTTTTCTTAAACGGTACCAACATTTCATGTGTTCATTAAATAAGCTTAAAAAATACTGTTAAGTGAGTGTTAATTCTACCGCGATTAATCCCTATCAATGTTTCCCCAGTACACATATCAGTCTGTATCTCAGAAACTACTTGGCCAATTAGCCTCAAATTCAACCATGGGGTATCATTGATAGCTACCTTTGATTTGCTGCATTTTCTAAAGAGCTATCAAAGTTACCCCAACTCGAGGGTAACTTTGATAGGCCTGTTTATTATTTGTTTTGGCAATACTGGTGGGCCAAATCGTCCCAAATTTTTTAGATGATTTGGCTAGAGTGGGCTTTACTTTTAAAAAAATTTACTAGTTTCAAAATTAAATATTTACACAATGTTACATACATTTTTCTAAAAAAATCTATCAAAGTTGCCCCATTTGACTTAAAAAACAATAAATTGTATTTCTTGAATTACATTTCTTGAAGAACCACCAACATGGGTGGCGAAACGTCGAGCAGTGTCTCATCATCGACACGACGAAACCAGGGATCATACAGAAGACAAAATAAATTGTAGTTTTCTTTTACAGGTGAACATATGTTAGAAATGTAAATTATTTCAATAACTAAAACAATAATGATAATTCCAGACCTCAAGAAGAAGATTGCAGCATCAGCAGCACAGCAACTACTGTTCAGGAAGTCATCGCTCCTACTTCTGAACAAGATGGAGGACGGGACTTAGATGGCATGAGAGTAGTCCACCACCACTACAAAGAACATCAGATGCAAAACCAATGGAGACTGCACTTCTGAAGTGAGGGAACTCAGGATTCCAAAGTAGTGTCATCCACATGATAACTGAGAATTTTCGTCATAACTCGCCGTCAGCAAACGATACTTCGAATTCCCCGCACGTGTTGATCACTCGAGTGGTCGCATCACAATCGTATTTTTGGAGAGTCTCTGCTGGCTAACCCTCAACACAGTCCGTTTGACAGAGTCGGTCTTCAAGGAAAAGCGATGCATCTCCTACAAGCGAGTTAAAATTGTTCTCCGTCTTGTAAACAGAGGTGTGGATGTCATTTTAAATGCAATTGGAAGTGGATCCAGAAAGCAATGCTGACGTTTTTCATCAGACCTATAACGAAACTTACCCACATTGAAATGCCCTGGGGAAGGCGTAACAATAGTCAAAGTTCCGTCTCCGATGTCTGATATGCCCAAGTCAAAAAACACATATTGTAATTAAAAATGATGACACATGGCTTCCCTATGTTGTGTGGATACTATGTGTGCGGATGAACCCTAAACAGAATTACGTGTAACTTAATCCGAAGAAAAAGCACTGTCAACAGGCTAACAATTGTGGCAGGAACAGGCAGGTGTGGATGTCACAAATGGAGCTGGCCATAGAGGATAAAGAGTTTCAAGATATCTAGCAACTACCAATTCAGTGTTACCGACGCAAGGTCGTACTTAATATTTCAAGGTCCGTCACGACTCTCACCCACTCACAAATATCGAATTATTTTCATAATAAATTATGATGTAATAACAATCGTGACAGGATTTTGACGTCATATCGTCGTCCATGTGATGTTTTCAGTCAAAGGATGTCAGCCAACTAGTGTGGCCAGTGCCACAGAAGCACTGAGTGCTCGTAAGACCTGCCTAAGATAAAATGTGGAGTATGTCCTGCGCACATTCAAGGGGCAAGATGCTTTGACAGCCAACCTCCTCCCACATACACAAAGAAAGAGGTAAAATGTGAGTAAATAAAATATGTAAAATGTTATAAATTTGTCATCTTAAGAAGGTGCACAATGTTGCGTGATGGAAGCATACTGTACCTTTGTAACAAATGTGCCATCTAATCATGCATGTTATAGCGAAATGTTAAAAAGAGCAGGAGAAACTGTGACTAATACATGTTTATTTGTTCTGAGATTGAAGCACACAATTACTCCGTTGTGGAAACCACTCATGAACATGTGCCAAACTTATTGTGTCTCGACAAGTTTAAAGGCATGGAGTACCTGTAAGATGAACCATGTCATGCTTGCTCGCCTGGAGATGAGAGGACAAATTCATTCTTAGAAAACCAATGAAGATTTCTGTCTCATCAGAAAACGAAGATTTATGTCAAGTGTAGTAGCATTGCTCATATATGAAGGTGTAGACGGCCACTCTTCTACGACATCTCATTAAGACACTCAAGTGGTCTCCTGAAATAATCAAGACTGGTGTAGTACTACATGTCATGCAAGATATAATTAGGGACTCTTTAAACTTTATTCCCATACCTTAGATTAAACCCGATAATTTAAATTATGTGGGTGAAATGCCCGAAAAGAATTTCTATGGTGCAGATGAAATGCCCATAAAAGAGAGGAAAGAATTCCTGGAGTGGCACAATATGCAAATAAAACAAAAGTCAGTGTTTGATTTCAAAAAGGAAATTGTTGAATATTGCAAAGATGATGTAACAATTCTTCGTACATCATGTGTTTCCTTCAGAAAGGAGTTTTTAGAGCAAAATAAAGTCGATCCGTTTTGGGATGCGATAACGATTGCAGGTGCATGCATGAAAGTGTACCGACAAAACTTCCTCCAGGAGAACAAAATACCTCTGCTACCTCCTGGAGGGTATAGATGCGCTGATAAGCAATCGTTTGCAGCATTGTGTTGGCTACGTTGGGAGGCACATCAACGGGGTGTGTGAGTGTTTGATTTCAAAAAGGAAATTGTTGAATATTGCAAAGATGATGTAACAATTCTTCGTACATCATGTGTTTCCTTCAGAAAGGAGTTTTTAGAGCAAAATAAAGTCGATCCGTTTTGGGATGCGATAACGATTGCAGGTGCATGCATGAAAGTGTACCGACAAAACTTCCTCCAGGAGAACAAAATACCTCTGCTACCTCCTGGAGGGTATAGATGCGCTGATAAGCAATCGTTTGCAGCATTGTGTTGGCTACGTTGGGAGGCACATCAACGGGGTGTAAATATAAAGACGGCAGAGAATGGTCGTGAAATCAAGATTTTGGGACGTAAAGTTGATGGCTACCATGAACAATCCAAGACCATTTTTGAATTCCAAGGCTGTTACTATCATGGTTGCCCCCAGTGCTTCCCAGAACAAGGCACAATCACCAGAGCCAGCACAAATGAGACAATGGGTGACAAGCTTGAAGCTACGCGACATAAGATTGCTATGCTGAGAGCGGCTGGTTATAATGTTGTTGAGATGTGGGAGTGTGAGTTTAATGCACAGAAAGTAAGGAACCATGCACTAGACACTTTTCTCATGAAGCATCCTCGTCGCCACGACATGCCCTTGAATCCCCGCGATGCATTTTATGGTGGACGTACAAATTGCACCAAGGTTTACTATGCTTGTAAACCTGGTGAAGTCATTAAATACTTTGATATTTGTTCTCTCTACCCATGGGTCAATAAATATGGAAGATACCCAGTAGGTCACCCCACAATATACGTGGGTAAAGATTGTGCAAAACTGGTTGGAAATGACCTGAACAACTTGAGTCGTGTAGAAGGTATAATAAAGTGCACTGTTATACCACCTACTAACTTGTATCATCCAGTTCTTCCAAAGAAAATTAATGGGAAGTTAATGTTTGTCTTGTGTAATGAATGTGGTTTGACAAGTTGCCAAACAGAGTGCACTCACAAGGCTAATATGCAAAAAGAACTGACTGGAACTTGGGTTGTGGACGAGGTAAAGAAGGCAATTGAACATGGCTATGTCATCACCGAGATTCAGGAGATATGGAATTATAAGACCGAACAGTATGACCCAAGAACCATGTCAGGGGGTCTCTTTCTGCAGTATGTAAATACTTTCCTGAAACTTAAGGCTGAGGCAAGCGGCTGGCCTAGTTGGTGTACGAAACAATCAGATAAGCAAAGATATCTAGCAGAATTTGAGTCTAGGGAAGGTATCAAGTTGGACCCCTCCAAAATTGAATATAATTCTGGTAAAAGAACTATGGCTAAGCTAATGCTCAATTCGTTCTGGGGAAAATTTGGACAGAAGAATGACCTTACAAAGCACTTGGTCGTTGACTCATACACTGATGCGGTAGAGTTGCTCTCCAACCCCCGGAATGATGTTGTTTCCTGTGATGTCATTAGCGATGGCAAAATGATGATCACATACAAAGAAAACTCAAATGATGAGACTCCATCACCACAGACAAATGTAGTCATTGCTGCTTATACAACAACTCTTGCTAGGTTGAAGCTTTATTCATACCTGGAAATGTTGGGTGAGAGGATTCTCTACTATGACACAGATAGTGTTATTTTTGTGAGCCGACCTGGTGACGTTGATCCTCCATGTGGTGACTACTTGGGGGATATGACCGATGAGCTTCAAGAGTACGGGACTGGTTCATATATCTCCGAGTTTGTCAGTGGTGGTCCGAAAAACTACTCGTACAAAGTGGTGTGTGGAGGTGACCATGCAGTTACCAAATCTGTATGCAAAGTTCGCGGGCTGAGGCTCAACTACAGTGCCAGCAACAAAGTAAACTTTGAAGCCTTGAAAAACATCACCTTGAATGATGGTGCACCAATATATGTACATACACCGCATAAGATCGTACGAGTACCACATTTTAAAATTGTTACTCGTGAAGAGAAGAAGATATACAGAACTGTTGTGACGAAACGGCGTATGGTAGATAACTATGACACAGTTCCATATGGTTTCAAGCGTCAACGTTTAAGCTAGTGATTCCAAGCATTGTAAATAATAATGTACATAGCAAATTGGCTTAAAATTCTGTAAATATAGAGGTTTTTTACATGTGGAGTAATATCACCAAGCTCCACGTGGACCTTTCCCTCTAAACAATAATAAAGGACCCCCTCGATTGACTGAAACTTTGACGTAGTGAGGGGGCTTTTCTAACTAATATCAGTCAGGTGATTAAAATGCTTTATAAGAAAGCACATTGACGACTCTCAAACAGTTAGTGCAATGGATCCAAAGTGGCAACATCCATTTACAGCATTAATTTGTGGTCCTACAGGATGTGGAAAATCACATTTTGTTACAAGATTTATTCATCATCTCCCAGCACTTGTGGACAAACAAATCACTGAAGTGGTATGGTGTTATTCCGAATGGCAAGACCTCTATGAAACAAATAAAAATAATAAAGTACGTTTTCATCAAGGATTACCACAGCTTGAAGATTTTCCTCCTCATGAAGGTGCAAAACTAGTGATAATTGACGATATGATGCGTGAGGCTGATGAAAGAGTTGTGGACTTATTCACTAAAGGGTCTCATCATAGAAATTTGAGTATCATGTTTATTTCCCAAAACATGTTTCATCAAGGTAAAGGGCGCAGAGATATTTCTCTTAAACTCTCACTACTTGGTATGCTTTAAAAATCCACGTGATCGTGCACAAATAAGTCACCTGTCAAGACAGGTTTATCCTGACAATCCATTATTTGTAAGAGAGGCCTTTGAAGATGCAACATCTGCACCACATGGATACCTCTTATTTGACTTTAAACAATCTACACCAGACATTATGCGTTTTAGAACTTCAATATTTCCTGATGATAAGTCTTGCTACGTGTACCTACCAAAAAAATCTATAAAACATCATGCACCTTCTCATTCTCATTCATTTGAGCATCATGTCTAGCACAGTACTCAGCCATGCGGATTTGCTCCGTGCTCTTCATCGTGCAAGTCCACACATGCGCAAATCAATTATTAAAGCTGCTGATTGCGGACTTATAAAGTCTATCTGTGAATGTGCAGACAACACTTTAAAAGGACGTGTATCTCTAAACTACTCTCAGAAGAGAAAACTTTCTCGTCACAAGAGGTTGTTGAGGAAACTTGTGTGTCGAGGTGAAAATTGGAAAAGAAAAAAGAAGATTTTACAACAGAGTGGTGGTGCAATTCTGCCACTGCTACTTGCACCTCTTCTGAGTGGTATTCTTGGAAGTATCTTTAAATCATGAACCATACAAAGAAAATGTTACTCATAGACCCTGATACACTGGGAAGGATTCAACATCGTGCAGAAAATCCTGTCAATAATACCATATCTTCACTTGATCAAGAAATGGAACGTATACTTAAGCTAAAAAATGTCACAGATGATGAAAAGTGGTTACAGTATAAACAAGTACTCTCACGGTTTTTACACTTTACAAGTGAGTTGCGTAATCCCATCGCACTCCCAATAATAAGTGAAATAGAACAAGTGAAAAATGAACCTGGTGTTAAAAATGAGAAGGATGAAGAAGAAGATAAAGTCAAAGATGTTATTAAAATTCAAACACTGAGATCTCTTCCAAAGATGTACAAGAACATAGCAGAGCTGCTGTATGATAGTCTGAATAGTGCAGAAATTATAAATTGGGATAAATTTGGAAGTGTAAGTGTTCGAGGTGCACAGCTTCATGGCTCGTCCATTGTTGATCTCATCTCTGATGTAGTACGTAATAGAAGAGATACTGCTCCTCAGGGCTGGGAGGTGTTTGCACATGTTTTGGCAGAACTTAACATACCACAAGAATATATAGTTAATACACGGCGTAAACAATTCATTCAGCAAGTACAAGCAAACCGGAACACACCTTCAGCATCACCGTCAAAAACAGTTACAGCAAAAAAGAATAAAACTCAGCGTTTTCAGCCTTGGCAGCGTTTTAAATTCTAGAATGAAAGTCAAGACTCGTCAACTACTTTCTAAAATCTATAACGATCCCTCACACCCTGGCGGATTCTCAACTGCAGATGCTTTATGGAAGGCTACAGATAGAAGTATTCCAAAGAGTGATGTTATTAAATGGCTTCAGACTCAAGATGCACATACACTTCATCGGCCTTTAAGAAAGAAATTTCTACGCAATAGGTACATTGTCAACAACATTGATGATTTATGGCAAGCGGATCTCAATGATATGCAATCACTTCAGAAAAATAACGATGGCTACAAGATTTATCACAGTAACTGACGTATTTAGAAAGTATGCATGGGCATTCTCTCACATAGACTAACAACAAAGGTGAAGTCAAAGGCATTTGAGGGTATTATATCACAAGATTAGACGTAACATTAACTTGCAAACCGACAAGAAAGAGTTTATAAATAAACCATTCCAAGCATTTACTCAAAGAAAACACATCTAATTACTATCACAGTCACAATCCAGACTCAACGGCGAGTATTGTGGAACGCCTGAACACGGACTTTGAAACAAGATGTGGCGCTACTTTACATACTACAATATGTACCGGTATGTTGATGGATGCCTCAACTTTTACATGCATATAATCTACCCGTTCACAGATCTATACAATGGCTCCGGCTCAGTCAACCGAACACAAATATTTGCAAGTTTTGGAAAAATTTGAACAAGTCTCTGAACCAAAAACTGAACAAAGTGCTAAATTGTAACTTAAACAAGTTATGTAAGATCAGTAGAGAAACTACATTCTGAAACAAGAGTTTGAAAGAACTGGTCTGAAGAATATTCCGCATAAAAAGGCCCTTATTCCAGGTACTCTTCCTGTATACATCATTGAAGACTTGCAAGTCGTAAGAAAGTTGAAGGCTTTTTATGAAGGGAGTTACAGCAATGATACTTAGGTGTGTCTGAAAAAATTTCAAGTCTAGGTCACAGGTCGCAGGTCATAGTCCCATAGTTAAATCAACTTCTTTTTAACGTAGAAGGTACTAATTATCTGTCAACAAGATCAAATGCTTGTCTTAGAAAAGTGAATTCTAGGTCCAGTACATGGGTCAAGTCGCCAAAATGGCATCCGACCAATGAAGAGTGTACCAACTCATTTTAGTCCAGTCAAAATCGGCTGACGGTGACAATGAGCGAAACAACAATTGAATGCATTTTTAATTGAGTTCAACATTGAAGTATGCATTGTTGTTATCAATAATTAACTGTTTTACTAGATGTACAAATCCGTTTTGATTTTCAAATTTTCCTAGAGGACTCTCGAATGCATACCTACCTAACTTTGGTAGTGTGACTTTTCCCGGCTAGCGTTCTCTACTATAGGCAGTATAGACTTAAACATGAGTTGCTTGGACCTGGACCAGTGACCTGACCATAATTCAGACAAACCATAAGAAAAAGAACATATTGCTAAATAGATAAAATGTTGATTCTATGGAAAAAGGCCTCAGAAAGAAAGTTTACTGTCAAATGGAAGTGTTATCCATCAAAATTCAACCGTGGTTACCTGCATCTAGTATCATTAAAATGATGGGTTTTATGTATCCCTAATTTAACAGCTCAATGCACATATTTTGAAAACAAACCAAATGCATCATTTTATAAAATCAGTTAAAATCCTGTAACTACTTTTTGGCGATTCGGAAGTACTTTTGACAGGAGTCTTCACATCCTCAAACATTATAAAATGTGTCTGGCGACATATAAAGTCAGTATATCTAGAATGATAACTGAAAGACGATGTAACCAGGTAATGCACCTAAAGAAACAGTGAATGTTAAACCAGGTATACTACAAAAATGTGGTAAATTCTGAGTGCAGCACAATGCTATGCTCCTACCAATATGGTGAAATTCAAAGGATACAGTAACAGAGGGAGTTATTTATGGAAGTTACAATTTGGTACATGCATGCCAAAGTAATTTCTTAGTCCAGAGCTGCAAGTCAGCTGGGATAGAACAGGTACTGACTGTGGGTAATGACCCCTTAAGACATGTATGATGTTGTCGAGTTGGAACCCTACACCATATATTTGTTTACGTATATCATTGAACCTCAAATTGTAGGCGATATTTGCACCTCTGCTACGAATGAAAACAAACACACACGAACAAAAACATTGTTGGACGAACATTTCCAAAGGATTTTTTAAACGCTGCATATAATTATGTTATCAAGCGTCGAATTTCAGCACATTTGAAATAGATTTATAGGAGTACACCACTGTGTCTTTCAATGCCATTTCAATCTGGGACTTCAGCGGTGGACTACATTTCGTCGTCGTCTCCGTAAGAAAATTATTATTTACAAAAGAGGCGAACGATTTGGATCAAAGATAAAATACTATTCTGACCAAGCTGGCAAGGGATTAGTGTTTATAAGGTTCAAGTTATCAGAAAGTTCATGGTATATGCAGTTCTAGGTGGACCTCTTTAAAGCTGCCATACCCTATTGAAAAGCGGGGCAAGAGCCTTATGCATCAAGATGACACAGCCTGCAAGCATACTTGGTATGTAGCACAGAATAAAAATGTCATTTGAATCATTCTCAAAACCCGACTTCAAGAAGCAGGTCTCAACTTGAAGTCGGAAGGCACTGAAAAACTTGACCTGCATGTCAGGCTCTGGTCTTAAACGTGCGCACGTCAGCTCTTTAACAGTTATCTCTTAAAACCAAGTAGAACATAAAAATTTAGTTCATTGTGTATATTTCCAGCCTACGCAAATAGGGGTCTTTAAATTCATCGCCGCTGCAGGGTCAGTGACGTACATGGTACGGAGCGGGCGAGGTATAGCAACACAGCACAGCTACTATGAAAGCGGACGCGGCCGGATCTGTAACGACGAACCGGAGATCATCGCAGTCCCGTCTATCTTGTACGCCCATATGTTATACGTCCAGTATAACACAATATAATACAATACTACAACACACAACCAAAAACAGAAGCTGGGCCAAGTGACTTACGCTGATCATCCTAATCATATTGATTTATACCATGTATAATATTTAGAACCAATTCCTATCTTGGGTAAACAAATCAAAGAGAACAACATAATACTATTACCACTTTAAATGACCATCTATAATTACAACCACCTAATAATTTGTAAATCTACTATCTCAATACAGGCCAAACATAATTATAAACATCTCTTACAAATATAAACACAAGAACACTAATCGTCGCGCTAAACCCCATGCACCGTGAGAAACCCGGTACAGAAACCAAGTATTATCAATTGCGACCAAAAACATTTCCAGGAAAATTCAAAGCACAAAACAAAATCAACTGACCACCCAGGCCTTGTACACTATATGTTCTGAAAAAAATAAACTTATTTCAAAAGTAATAATCTTATCGCTCTAAGAATATAGAACGCCCTAGAGTAGAAACATAATTATACTGTACACACAACGCATAAAAAAATGTCAATATCCATTTACTATTTACTGCGATGGGCTCCAAAAGTGACCCTCGTCATTTTATTACACTTTAAAAAATAGTAAATTTTTTTACAAAGCCTACAACTCTTGAAAGACATCAAAAGAAATCATAACCAATGTTTAGCATACTTTATACTATCACACTACATAAATTAATGAAATCTTAAACAGTTATTATTACTAATACAAAGTAAACTTAAAACTATCTCTTTAATTATACTTATTACTCTCATAAATTATTATACTATATAGGCCCTATACATCTATGATAAAAAAACAACGACGGAAACTTGAGCAAACGACAGAGAATGGATATATATCAAAAACCAAAGAGCCCGTGGGTTTCCCACGTTCCTGAGATTGACATCCCATACTTTGGCTGGAAAACAATTTTTCAACATACGACGATTTCCCGTCTGTGCTTCATAACATTATTTTTGCACGGTTTTAGTTGCGCCCACGTCTTGGTAAACTCGAAAAATTTTTTTCCCAACAGCTGTGTTGTTATGCCTCGCCTCCCGAGTCTCGCGAAAAAAAGGACACGCATGAGAAAGATTCATGATTGGGCCGCGAGTGTTCCCTAGACGTGGGTATTGGGTGTCGCCCATGGTAGGGTGTCGCCGAAGATAGGCACGTCGGCCCCCAGAACCGAGCCCCCCGGCCGCCTTTTTTCACAAGCCACAGCCGGGCACCCACCTACATACATAACTTTTAGCTCCTACTAAAAACGTAAAAATCGCACCTCCAGCTGTTCTACCACTAGCAAAGCATAGCAAAACCAGTCCACAATTGCAAAATTAATTTTAAAGTCGACCAAAAAATAAACATCAAGAACTAATTAACAAAAATAGACGACAAAAGAAATTTATTTTATAACAACTATAAATGACATAGTAAAAAAATTTCCTTCCTAGGTATGGGGCGCATGTAACAAAAATGTAAAAATCTCGACTGTGGGAAAAAATTATTCATCGCTCTCGGGCGAACGCTAATAAGACACGGCCTTTAAACGTACACCTAGTCAAATTTTTTAAAGGCGCCAGCAAATCGCCCCGAAAAAAACAGTTCAAACTGCCACACTGCTATAAAAAGTTTATTTTTACAAAAACATAAAATTATGTTTTTTTCTATCACATACAGATACATAACACTATGAAAATAGTTCAAGCACAAAAGACTCAAATAATCTAAAAAAAACTAATTATGTTTAAGGGGAACCCACTTTTTTGAAAAACCCCTCTAACACACTCAGAAAAACCCCTCAAAAAAACCTTTTTTACCCTTTTATATAAAGCTCTATCATAACAACCCAGGGGCAAATCCACCTGTCACGTTAGAGGTTTATAGCCCTTTGGTATGGATGTTATTTCCAAAATAACTATTGTTTTGGGGAAAAGTCTGTTTTTGTCACACAGGCTAAACTTCCCCGGTGACCGAGATCGATAGGGATAAACGGGGTGATGCTTCTAGGGCATGTATTAGGGGTTTTTCGAACAGAACAGTTTCAACAAAGAAGGGCACTGTATTTAACAATTTTATAACCTAATCTTTCTATCAGGGGGGATGCATCTTACCCGACTGAAGTGATTCTGTCCCCTGACTTTACTGGCATTACTGAAAGGGAATCATTTTCTTTCCTATTCCTTTGGACCCTGGTATGTCTGTGACGATGTCTCGGACCCGGACCCCTGGATGACTCGCCACAGGTCTTCTCTCTTCGCCACTTGGGTCGGCTGCCGCCTCTCGGTCTCGCCCGGACTCCTGGCACTCCTGGACTCGCTCTCTTGTTGTTCTTCCTTCAGTTCTTTAAGTCCAACTCCATTTATTACCCAACGTTATTACTGCCCTTGTCGGTGACACATTTAACTCTTCCCCCGAAGACAACTTGTGTGTTTGCTGGTCAGAATGTCACTCCCCGATCAGATCGCACATCGCCCACCAAGAAGCTTCCCCTAGACTCTTCTCGACTTTCCCCCTCCAGGGCTCCAGTCTGTACGTCTCTAGGGCCTAAGTCCCTTCCCCTCAACCTTGTCACCACTACTCGGCAATCTTATGTTATTGAAAGGTCTGCATTCTTTTCTATTAAAACAATAACTTTCATGTTCCCAATAGAATTATGTAATCGCCACTCTGCACATTCCGACCATGTTATAATAACTTAACTTGTTTAATGAAGTGTCTCAATCATCATTATTGTCAACAAACGATTCCAAATCACTTAGCTAAGAAACAGACATGTAGTACCAGTAACAAGGGTAGAAACTACCCCAAACATGACAATATGCAATCACTTCAGAAAAATAACGATGGCTACAAGTATTTACTCACAGTAATTGACGTATTTAGTAAATATGCATGGGCAATTCCTCTACGTAATAAAACAGGAGGTGAAGTCAAACGAGCATTTGAGAGTATTATATCACAAGATAAACGTAAACCACTTAACTTGCAAACCGACAAAGAAAAAGAGTTTATAAATAAACATTCCAAGCATTTCTCAAAGAAAAACACATTAATTACTATCACAGTAACAATCCAGACATCAAGGCGAGTATTGTGGAACGCTTGAACAGGACTTTGAAAACAAGAATGTGGCGCTACTTTACATACTACAATATGTACCGGTATGTTGATGTATTGCCTCAACTTTTACATGCATATAATCATACCGTTCACAGATCTATAAAAATGGCTCCGGCTCAAGTCAACGAAACAAATATTTTGCAAGTTTGGAAAAATTTGAACAAGTCTCCTAAACAAAAACTGAACAAAGTGCCTAAATATGTAATTAAAAGTTATGTAAGAATCAGTAAGGAGAAAACTACTTTTGAAAAAGGGTTTGAAAAGAACTGGTCTGAAGAAATATTCCGCATAAAAAGCATTATTCCACGTACTCTTCCTGTATACATCATTGAAGACTTGCAAGGCGAAGAAATTGAAGGAACTTTTTATGAAGTGGAGTTACAGCAAGTGATACTAAGAAAAGAACATATTCATAAAATAGATAAAATTGTTGATTCTATGGGAAAAGGCCTCAGAAAGAAAGTGCTTGTCAAGTGGAGAGGTTATCCATCAAAATTCAACTCGTGGCTACCTGCATCTCAAGTAATTCATTTAAAATGAGTGGGTTTTATGTTACTCTTCCTAGTAACAGCTCAATGCACACATTTGAAAACAATACCACTGCACATTTTATAACTCAGCTTAAAGATCCTGTAACTCTTTTTGGCGATTGGGAAGTAGCTCTTACAGAGTTTCACTATCCTCAAACATTATTAAATGTGTCTGAGGGACATAATAAAATCAGTATATCTATGAATGATAATAAAGAAGATGCTAACCAGGTAATCACCATAGAAACAGTGAATGTTAAACCAGGTTACTACAAAAATGTTGGTAATCTCTTGAGTGCAGTGAACAATGCTATTGCTCCTACCAATATTGGTGAATTCAAAGTTGATACAGTAACAGAGGGTGGTTATTTTGTGAAGTCTAAATTTGGTCATGATGCCAAAGTAATTTTTAGTCCAGAGCTTGCAAGTCAGCTGGGATATGAACCAGGTACTGACGTGGGTAATGACCCCCTTGCAAGACATGCTATGATGTTGGGAGTTGGAACCCCACACCATATATTTGTTTACTGTGATATCATTGAGCCTCAAATTGTAGGCGATACTGTTGCACCTCTGCTACGAATGGTAAATACACAACACACAGAACACAATTTTGGGGACGACATTTCCAAAGGATTTTTAACGCTGCATTACGTTCCTGTTCTCAAGCGTGAATTCAGCACAATTGAAATAGATTTAAGGAGCAGCACTGGTCTTTCAATGCCATTTCAATCTGGGACTTCAGCGGTGGTACTACATTTTCGTCGTCGCTCTCCGTGAAAAATTATTATTTACAAAATGAGGCAGAACGATTTGGATCATTACATAAAATACTATTCTGACCAAGCTGGAAGTGGAGTAAGTGTTTATAAAGGTTCAAGTTATCAGAAAGGTCATGGTATAGGCAGTTTTCCTAGGTGGACTCTTTAGAGCTGCATTACCTCTAATAAAAAGCGGGGCAAGAGCCTTAGGGCATCAAGCATTGACATCAGGTGCAAGCATACTTGGTGATGTAGCACAGAATAAAAATGTCAAGGAATCATTCAAAACCAGACTTCAAGAAGCAGGTCTCAACTTGAAGCGGAAGGCAACTGAAAAACTTGACCGCATGTCTGGCTCTGGTCTTAAAAGAGCTAACATCGCCATCGACTTCATTCAGTGTCTGTCTCTCGTAGCAAGAGGACCTCAAAAAAGAAGCTGAAGAGAAAAGTTAAAGGAGTTGCTGTGAAAGATATATTTTCTTAATCATGTCGTTTCTGCACTCTCATTCCTGTGAATCTGTAAAGTCAGAACTTGACCTTTTTGGGCTTCCAGTCACTCAAACAAGTATTGAACGAGGTGAGTGGGTTTTCTTTGAGCCTGTCACAGCACTTAATGACTCTGCACCCCAAGAGTTTGTTGTCAGTGGTCAAGGAGAAGACTACATTGATTTGGCACAAACACTTTTTCTTGTAAATGCAAAAATTACCAAAGAAGATGGTACAGCTTTGGCGGCTGCTGCTACTGTAGGGCCTGTCAACAATTGGCTACACTCAATGTTTAGTCAGGTTGATGTATTTTTAAATTTTTAAACTAATTTCTGCTACATCACAGACATATGCAACAGAGCATACATTGAGACCCAATTGAATTATGATACACCAGCTAAATCTTCACAATTAACTTCACGCCTTTATTACAAAGATACTTCTGGTAAAATGGATGATTTTGATAATAATGCAGGACTGAAGAAACGCATGAATTTTACCAAAGGCAGTGCTACGGTAGAACTTATGGGAAATATTCACCATGATTTATTTAATCAAGACCGCTTTCTATTGAATGGTGTTGAAATGCGTATAAAATTTATGAAGACTAAAGACGCATTCAATCTCATGTCAAAAGATGGTACTGCTGTGAAAACCAAGATAATGAGTGCTCAGTTACTTGTACGGAAAGTCCGAGTTAATTCGTCAGTATTACTTGCACACAATCATACACTTCAAAAGACTCATGCAAAATACCCAATCACCCGTGTAGACTTGAAAACTATGACTATTCCTTCGGGTGTACAAAGTAAAACACTTGATAATATTTTTATGGGTCAATTACCTAAGCGAGTAATTCTTGGTTTTGTATCAAATGCAGCCTTGAATGGAAATTTTAAGAAGAATCCCTTTGATTTTCAACATTTCAATTGCAATCATATTGCACTCTATGCTGATGGCCAGCACTTTCCTTCAAAACCACTACAACCAAATTTTGATACCAGTCAGTACATGCCAACATATCATAGTTTGTTTTCTGGCACAGCAATACATTTTCAAGATGAAGGTAATGGCATCACCAGAGAAGATTACCCCCATGGCTATTGCCTAATGGCTTTTGATCTTACGCCTGATTTATCAGCTAGTGCTGATCATTGGTGCGTGCAACGTAATGGAAGTCTTCGTGTCGAAGTAAAATTCAAGGAGTCTCTAACGGGAAGCCGTGGATTGTGTTATCTACGCAGAATTTGACAATTTACTTGAGATCGACCAGCATCGTAATGTCATTGTGGACTACAACAACTAAAAGGCCATGTGCACAAGAGGTTTGGCTCAGTCTTCCTTGAGCAGTCATCATGAGTGCCACGATTGATTTTCAAGCCTCACTACGGGTCAAGGAGAATTTATCATTAAAGAACTAGCTATTTTTTGCCATCAAACCTTAGAAGTTCAACACTGGATATTCAAACCACCTTATGAAGAGATTTTTATTGAGAGTGCATCAAGACAAGTAAAACATTGGCTGGAGAATAATCATCATGGTCTCAAGTGGTCTAGTGGTGTTACTGAATATGCAACATTGAAGAATATTCTACTCATGGCCACCAATACCCTTCAATACTATTTTTGTCAAAGGAAAAGAAAAAGCTCTCCATCTTGATAGACTTCTTGAACGTCACATTGTTGATTTACAAGAATTGGGATGCCCAAGTCTAAAACATTGCCATATTTACCATTCTACTGTGAACATCATAAAGAGACAAGAATGCAATGTGCATTACAGAACGTGTTTCGTCTTGCTCATGGTGCTTCGAAATAATGACGTCACTGATATGAAGCAATTCACTGCCAGACTTAAAACATTTGAACAATTTCCAAATGTAAACGTAGAACCTGAAGATCTTGCTGCTACAGGATTCTACTACAGCCACAGGAATGATACAGTTGCATGTGTACAATGCAATGTGGAACTGGGTCAATGGCTCCCTACGGATATACCCAGTGAGGAACATAAGCGCTGGAGTCCTCGCTGCCCACTCATTACTGGCAAGGCTCTTACACCAGACGTTTGTGGAATATTTTGAGAAATATGTACGCTGTCGAACTTGAAGAAGCTCTCCTGAGTGATGTATATACTGCACCTCAGTTTGCTGGGATTTTTGCTGCAGACACATTACCAAGATTTGTATCTCGTCCATCTTTACTTATCGCCAATACAGACCCCAGGAAGAAACCCGGCACCCATTGGGTAGCATTCTACATTGACAAGTTTGGACGTGGTGAATATTTTGACAGTTACGGTCTCCCACCCTTTGTGCAAGAACATCGGAATTTTCTTAATCGCCAGTGCTCTTCATGGACTTATAATACAGTGGAACTTCAAAGCTATACTTCTCAAGTGTGTGGTGAATATTGTGTTTTGTATTTATCACATAAAGCTAGAGGTTTGTCTCTTCAAGACTTTTTATGGCATTATGGAAAAAATGCTCCTTCTAATGATAACTTTACTAAAATATCCTTCAAGAAAGTGTTTGGTAAATGTATAAAACCAAAACGCAAATTATGTTTTAATCAATGTTGTTGTTCACGTAAATCTTAGATTAATTAATTTGTATTGTTACATGGTGTATTGTTTCTTTTTAAGTTAAAATGATATAATACTCTTGCAAAATTAAATCTGTTATTTGTGTTCTTATATTATTGTACTTGTTCTTTTTTTAAAAAAAAATAAAATAAAATAAATGGCTAATGCTGTTATAAACCTAACTAAGCATTCTATGTAAAATTATTTACCCATCCAACGTCCTTTTTTGTCATTAAACCAGGTGTCATGGCGTCTAATAATTAATAATAGATGTTATGACATAACGGTTTATAATTATATGCAAAATATCATATGGTACTTGTTTGCTAGCTTTGCAAGTCTTGTCTGGGTGACGTCACGCATGGGGTAGGTAAGTATAGCGAGAGAGAAAGGGAGGGGGCGGAGCTTCCTACAAGGCAGCCAATCAGGAAGCAGCTTTACTGTGCTACCGCTAGGAGCAGAGCTAGGCGTGTCAGGTTTGTGTCAGTCTGCACCCAAGCTTCGCCGGAGATGGACGCTTACACACCAGCATTCTCAACAATGGATTTCCACTTCGACTACGCTGCTGCTTCTACTGCTGTTGCTGCTCCTGCTGTTTCTGCTCCTGCTGTGAATACGTCTTACGAAGCCGATCATCTGAGAAAGTACGAACAGGTATTGCTAAAAAATGTGTTCTTCTTAAACGGGTGCCGCACAAAAATGTTGGTGACAGGACTTCACATGAAGGACTGCTTTACGCCCTATGTGCAAATCCTGGCGGCCAAGAGTGGAAGAGGAATTCAGCTTACTGCTCAAGGATGGAAGCAGCTTGTCCGTGAACTGGAGATACTGAATACCTACATCTTTAATAATAAATAAATAAATAGATTTTATTTAGAGTCTACCCACTCAGTTATATAACTGATTTTCAGTGGGGGACTTTAAATCAAAGCGACCAAGCCAACCCTGCAGGCCCCGACGCAATCGACGAATGAGCGATAACCAACCAAAGATCGATATTTTTAATAGGAAATATAGCAATCAGTGGTATGGACAGTGCGGACACCCGCGAATCAACGCCAGAATCAACAAGGCCGATTCAGAACAACTCTGAAATTTATTATGTGCTTCGTTGCTAGGACGGCTCCAAAGTCACCGTTTACAAACTCCTAAGACACGAACTGATGGACTCAAGTCCAAATCAGAAGTTAAAAAACTTCTGACGTTAGCGGGAATCGAACCCTGGACCTTCTGCATTGGAAGCAGATACGCTAACCACAAGACCAACGATGATCCTAATGATGGAGAAGATGCACGCAATACGCCTGATAAACAAGTTGCTGAATACACGTTATCTGTGATCAATCATCATGGTAGTACAGTGGTTGTGCTTTCATCTAAACATGAAAATGTGTCAATGTACCTCGGTGAAGTGACGTGCCTTAATTTGGTTAAGTATTCTCAGATCGTAACTCACACTTTACTTACTTCCGAAACCTATGGTGAGATAAATAAGTGGTAGTTTAATTTCCTACTGCGAATTAAAAATAAGTACGATCAGAAAATGTCTGCAATTGAAGAAGGTTCGAGTGAAACAAGTGTAAACCTGCATGACGTGGTAAAGAACTATATTGAACGTCTTCGGCAAGAAGAACGTTTCATTACTCCAAATCTAGAAAAAATCGTGTATGAACTGGGTACTGACTTCATATATGGAGAAGAAAAAAACATATCTCCTTTCATGCATAAACCCTATTATGAACCAAGTCTGTAAATGTGTAATCATGGTGAAATTTAATAAATGATGAGATATAACCCTAATTAAGTCTTGACTATTTTAATTTATTTACCCTAGGACTACCTTATCCTATATCCTTCACATGAACAATAATCTTAAATATTAATATTGAATGAGAGCAATTGTCATACAAAAAGAAAAAAAGTGTGCCCCGAATGGGGATCGAACCCAGAACCTCTGACACGATGTGCCATTGCTCTACCACTTGAGCTATCGAGACACAGAATGTGCATTCAATAATTTGCTATTAGTTGTAACTGCTGACATCCATGCTATGAAATATAAATATTAAATAAGTCGTACAGGGGGTTCTTACTCTTGTATGGCTTTTTGAGGGGTGGGGTAGGGGTGCCTAGTTTACATATGCCCCTAAAACTTCTTGCAATTTTGGGAGGGTGGGAAGGGGTGGAGGGAGAGAGGATGAAGGGAGGGGTTGGGGAGGGGTTGGGGGAAGCTCCCACCCCCACAATAAGACGCCATATTGTGTCCGCCATTTTCGCCTGCAAGGTGTATTACTACCTACTGGTAGGTTTCCTGTATACACACGTAGAAACATTATCATTATTTCTTGTCATGAGTACTTCAAGAAACGGTAGACATGCTTGATCAAGCATGATAACATCAGTGTACGCACAATAAAAAAACTGAAGCCATTCATTATAGAACCACTGTTACATATTTCTAATTCTGCACTTGAAGCCGGTGTTTTCCCAGATTGTTTCAAGTTGGCCATTGTAACCCCCGTCTATAAAGCCGGGGACAGAACAGAAATGGGGAACTACAGACCCATCTCTGTACTAACTCACTTTTCAAAATTACTAGAAAAATGTATAAAAACCAGGCTAATGGATTATCTTCTCGGTGAAAATAATTTGTCCCAAAACCAGTATGGCTTCAAACCAAATGTAGGCACGCAAGATGATTATTTAAATTTTCTAGCTATATATATGAAAAGATTGACTCATCTCAAAAGATTTTTGCCGTGTTTCTCGACCTGACAAAGGCGTTTGACATAGTCAATCATAATATTCTGATACGAAAGATGAGAGAAAAGGGTATAAAAGGGAGTGCCTTAAACCAATTAATTAATTTTTTAGTAAATAGGAGACATAAAGTGAAAATTGGAAAAAATTGCAACGAGGACTTTGAAGTAAAAATCGGGGTACCACAAGGCACTGTCCTAGGCCCAATTCTATTTCTTATTTATATAGATGAACTGTGCAACTTGAGCATCCGTGGCATAATAATATCATATGCTGATGACACAGTCCTTATTTTCTCACACTGGTGTTGGGAAAAGGTCTTCCAAATAGCAGAAGCAGCAATGAGGGTAGTCTCTCTATGTTTGGATAAAAATAATCTTAGTCTAAATCTTAATAACACAGTCTATATTACTTTTACAAACAGGGAATCGACACAGCCTAATGCTAACTTGGGAATAAAGTTACATAATCCAACATGGCATTGTACATTAACCTGCAATTGTTAAAGCCTTTCAAGAGTAGAGCATACTAAATATCTGAGTGTTGAGATTGATAAACATCTGAAATGGAATGTCCATGCAACGGTAGTGCACAAGAAAATTCAGTATCTACTATATATTTTCTTTCGACTTAGATACATCCTCAGTCTTGATACACTAAGGACAGTATATATGGCTCTAGTACAATCAGTGCTTCAATATGGCATTATAGCATGGGGTGGGATTCTAAACGCTTATTTTCAACCATTATTGATCGCCCAAAAGCTCATACTCAAGGTACTATTTAAAAAAAACAAGAAGGTATCCCCCAGAAGAGTTATTCAAATCTTTAAATGTACTTCATATAAGGCAATTATATTCTCAATCTCTCCTCCTGCACATATTTAAAAATCGTCATCTATATCAAACCCTCTCAAATTCTTATGATGCCAACCCATTACAAAATCCAATGACGACTAGACAGCAAACAAACCAAAATCTATTAATCCCTAGAAGAGAATCCTAGCTTGGCCAAAGACATGCTACTTTTTTAGGCCCTAAAATATTCCACCTCCTTCCTAATCATGTTAAATCAATAACAAGAATTAGCAGCTTTAAAATGGAAATAAACACCTTGCTCTCTGAAAACGACACTGACTACCTTGGGAATTTAATCGTTAATTAACCAAATAAAATAATAAAATCTAACCATAAAAAGATGATTGATGATTGATTGATTGATTGGATATTGCTTAACGTCTCATATTTATGCAACTTGGCTAATCGAGACGAAGGGAGGGACGTAAGGGATGACGTGGGGGGACAAGGGGGGGACAGGCCTATGCTGGTCAGAACCAGCCACAAGCATACAGGGAGGGCAGAGGTTCCCCCACGTCGTGGTCGTCTCCGTGTGTGTCATCCGTCCGTGTTGTCATTGTCGTCGCCGTCGGGGATGTAGTCAAAGGGAAGGGGAAAGTTCCCCGACGAAATCATAAAAAGACACTATCTCTATTTAATTACTAATTTTATTCAATTACCCCTGTATACAAACTTACCAATAAAAAATGTCGATAATGAAATGTGAAATAGAACTATATGTCTCAGGAAATCTATTAATAAACTATATAAATTATTATTTGAGCAACGTCCAGTATTTTAGTTTAATAATGTTAATTTAGTTTATATGTTTAAGTATGTAAAATGGCTAATGTAGTGCACACTGCATACATCTTAACTATGTTATGTAAATTTGTTTTAATTTATTCTTTGTCTTTCACCATTTTGTCCTTTTATGTATTAAATGTATATAACTGCCCACGTTCAAGTTTTCAAAAAACTTTGTGGGCTTTGCTGTTTTCTTGATGTAGCATGTATTGTTAAACCTGTAATTAACTAATAACATGCAAATAAAAAATTTGGTGAACTTCAACTTGAACTACAAATTTGGGCATGGATGGTAACGTGAAGGGTGCTGGTGATTTTCCGTCAGCAAATCACATCAGGCGTAAGATCGTGCCTAAGCTTGGCGGAAAAAAAGGACTGAGACAAAAGCCAACATAAACGAAATAGACATTCTTATTACGAGTGATGAAACCACAGATAAGGGTGGTAGATGTGTTTATAATATACTATGTAAAACATTGGAACCAGGGGCTAATCAATCAATTCATCTACTCGCATCTGTGGTGCTTGATTCGGCCGATTTAGCTTCATGTGCAAAAGCAGTTATAGATACACTTGCTCAATATGAAATTGAATATGACCATGTCGCTTTCATATCTGATGCTGCTAGATACATGATACAGTGATACTGGTTGTTAAACGGTCTCATCGAAGAGATGATTCATATACAGTGCTGGGCTCACAAAGTTCACTTAGTCGGCGTGATATGGCAGGAGTCGCTGGACGAGTTAAACATAGTTATTATAAAAGTAAAAAGTCCATTCCAAAACATGAGGAAGCGTAAGAATCAGTACGCTAAATATATGTCAGACAAGTATGGAGGGAAGAGTGGCAAGGTAAGAATGATTGGTTAGAGAACTTGTTTTAAGTAGATAGGCCTAGGCCCTAAGAGTGGGCGGGCCTAGGCCCTAACCTTGTTGTAGCTTAGCCTAAGTGTAAAACCCTAGGCCTAGACCTAGTGGTATTTAATTAGCACAGTTGAAATAGAACAAGCATTTATCAATTCATCAATGATGAGAGTAGGCCTAAGCCATGCACATATATCTAGGCCCCTGTGAAATAATCATGTTTATGTCAAAGTTACAGGCCTAGAACTAGTAAATTACTTATAGGCCTAAATGATAAAGTTGTAAAATAAAATTGTATAGTCCTGTAGCCTATTTCTGAATAGCCACCAACATCCAACCATCCAACATTGTGTTACATTTTCTAGGTAGAGCAGTTCCCAATGCCAGTTCTTACACGATGGAACTCGTGGTTTAACTCTGTCCAATATGTTAACGAGTTTTTGGACGACAATCTGAATTTTTACAAAAAGGCAGAACTAAATGGTTCAGACGGAAATGCTGGGATCAAGTATTTTGATTGATTGATTGGATATTGCTTCACGTCTCATATTTATGCAACTTGGCTAATCGAGACGAAGGGAGGGACGTCAGGGATGACGCGGGGGGTTAAAGCGTTGACAGCAAGGGAGGTACAAGTGATAAAGATCCAGGCACACCATGTTACATCAGCCTGTAAAACTTTGGTGGAATTAATCACATTCTTAGAAGAGACACACTATCCGACTGGGCATCTTGTACACAGCAAAGAAGACAATCTGTGTTCAAAGTTCACAATTTTGGGTATGTATGTTGGTTATACTCATTAAATTCAAGTGTAAAAGAAATACTATCTTCTTCCCTTAGGCCTACATGTTAAACCCACTATATTAGAATATATTTATATTTCTTAGGGAATGGCCATTTCTCTACTAAAGTCAACACAATTTTGGAGAGCCTACCAGCAATACAAAGGGCAGAATTGGCAGAAAATCTAAAAGTTGCTGCACATCAAGCTTCCGTTAAGCTGAGAGATCTGAAAATGCCGGATCCAGGAAGAAAGTTGTGGAGCAGTCTGGGTGCAGTTCTAGATCCACAAAATTTGGGGAGGCCACAAGCGTCCACAGAACAGATGAATTGATTGGTTAATAGGATATTGCTTTACGTTAGGGGCGACGCGGGGGGACAAGGGGTGGACAGGCCTGTGCTGGTCAGAACCAGCCACAAGCATATGGGGAGGGCAGGGGTTCCCCCACGTTGTGGTCGCCTCCGTCTGTGTCTTCATCCGTCCGTGTTGTCATTGTCGTCGCCGACGGAGAGGTAGTCAAAGAGACGGGGAAAGTTCCCCGACGACGACCCAGAAAAAAACAACTTGTTGACTTGCCCTTTGTTTCTAAATTGGATGCTCTAACTTTTGAAACTGGCTATTCTGAGCTACAGCGAATTGTAACGGAAGATCTAAAAAAATCCAGCGTGCAAAAGTGTAGATTTAGTTGAGATTCTGTGTTCATTAAAAATTAATCACCCAGACTTTGCAACTGCATGTTTAAAGGCACTGTGGATTTGTCCCTCAAATGTAGATTGTGAAAAAACATTTTCAAAGTATTCATTTGTCGTAAGTGATCGTAGAAGGCGCCTTCTGCTTGAAAATGCAGAAACCTTCACCATGATTTCTTTCAAAGCCTAATTCCTTGCGATGGTAAGCTCTGTATGTCATGTTAATGCTTAAAAGTAGCAAAATATTATTTTATTTCTTTCAAAACTTTTAATTACTTCTATTACATACATATATAGCGCAATGTAGTATTTAAACAATAAAAACACAAAACACCGATATTTTCTTTTTTGAAAACGAAATTCCCTGATAAAAAAACCATTTCAGCACATCTCTACCTATTGGTAAATTTGTGCTCTTATGCTGTTTTGGAGAAATCAGTGTTTCTTACTGCACGGCAAACACGGCAGAGGGCAGGGACACTTCAGGCCACCCCGGAGGCAGTAACGAAGTTGAGGGAGTGGTGTCGATACCTTAGGCATTCACTGAAAGGGAACACATAGATTTGTCTGAAGAAGGTTAGTTACCAGAACAGCCGTAATGTAAAGGCAAGGTGTCACTGATGTATACTACGTCCAAAGTAAACAAACCACATCCGACGAAGAAAATGAAAAATCAAAACTAACCCCAATATTAATTCTTACTTTTAACAACCCCGTTCCTCTTAAGTTTATCTATGTCGGGTACCACAAAGCAAACGTGAGACCCTACATTCCGAAACCATTGCGCCATTTCCCCTGCCAGAGGTTTGGACATTCACAAAAATTCTGCAAAGCCTAACAATTCTGTGCAGTATGCTCCCGGGAAGCCCACGAGTCCGAGCAGTGTCTGTTTGAGGCCTTGTGCAGCAGTACAGCAGTACTTCAGCCTTAGGTACAGTGGATATTAGTGATGCGAAAGACTAACAAATAAAGTGTGGCAAAATGAAAGTTTTAAATTTGCCATTATCTCAATAATTTGTGTTTATCGTGTCATGTGTTTTTGCCATATGTATATACATTTTTTCTCATCCGAATTAAGTGGAATATGCAACAGCCTACAACATGTCAAATGTGTTTTTTTAATTGGTTGAAATACCATCATAAACGCCTTGGTGGTGCAGGCAGAGAGCCTGATAAACAATGACACCAACAACCGGACGGAAACCTATATGCATCTTGTTGCAAAATTCAATGGCGGGAAACAAGTTTTCTACGGCCAATGGTCGTCCTTCATAACCCAAAAACAAGGAGCCGGGTTGTCCTTCCAACTTGGTGACAACTGGCATGCCATTGACTGAATTTTGATTGATTGGATATTGCTTTACGTATCATATTTATGCAACTTGGCTAATCGAGATGAAGGGAGGGACGTAAGGGATGACGCGGGGGGGACAAGGGGTGGACAGGCCTGTGCTGGTCAGAACCAGCCACAACCATATGGGGAGGGCAGGTGTTCCCCCACGTCGTGGTCGTCTCCGTCTGTGTCATCATCCGTCCGTGTTGTCTGTCGTCGCCGTCGGGGAGGGAGTCAAAGGGAAGGGGTTCACCGACGACGAGAAAACGAAGCTGTTGGGCACTGTCCTGGCAAAGTATTGAAGGGAGTAATCAGGGGTCGTATCTTCAAGCAGTCATCGGTTGCAAGGTATTAATTAATCAACTATGTACGATTTAAATAATAACAGTTCTCTAGCGGAGCGGAAGCATATAAATTATAAATTGCTCTTTGGTTTCCACCACCACCAACCAGATATGCCTGATAAGGAATTACGGGAAGGCGGAGAAAGGGTACTGGCACTTCTCACAGTCACCCTAGACGAGCAGTAAACCATTGAGGAAACCACCAGAGGCCAGGCCAGCAATCATGGTTTGAAGAGCGCGGGCAACGTCTGACTGCCTCCAACTTTGGTAAAGCCTCCTGGTCCACTGGTCAAGAGGATCATGTAATCCGTACACTTCAATTCGGCTGCTGTAGAGTGGGGGAACATAGAGGTTTTTTGCCATTGAGCAATACGAGAAGGTGATGAATGTGCAAGTAGAAGCTTTAAAAATATTTATTGATCTTGAAAAAGGGTACCTTGAAACAAAATTCCTCATTACTCAAGAAATTCCAACAAGATGAACCTCCAGACAGCCCAAAATCGTGGAACTGCCCACCTACTGGGGTACCTAAAGTAGATAAAGCTTAATGATTGCTGAGGATGGTGTACTTGTGAGGCATGTACAGTCCCCGTTCGAAACACATTTTGCAAAAACAATCAACCATTGGCATAAGAACACGCTTAAGTTTAACAATGAGGCTTTATGATTTTGAAAACACTGATAGCAAAACCAAATAGATGAAATGTCAAATGCCCTAAACCCTAATTCAGATACTTTATCAATAATGACTGTGGCTTGGTCTACATTAAAGTTGTCAGGCTAAAGCTGTCAGGCTGACCTGAACCACTTCACAATACTTGGGCAAAATATTAATGCGAAAATACAAACAAAGTGATTGAAGCTATGAAAGTACCATGTTACTCGAAAACGTATTTTTCAAGCGAGACGGAAGTTAAACATTGATAAAAATCTGTGAAAAGTGTCGCAGAAAACATATTCCACCATACACTAAAAGAAGATGGAAAAGTTGCTAAAGATATTATTTTAAATTACTAAAACGTTTTGTAAAGTGGACTAATACCCCTTTGGGGAAGAAAATTCATGAGATGTTAACCAAAAATTCTTAATAAATTCATAAGTAATCCGTTCGCTCGTCACCTAGGGCTTATGAAAACATTACATCGCATGAAGCAGCGATATTCGTCGTCAAACATGAAAACTGATGTCAAGCAATACATCAGAGGATGTGTAATCTGTCAAAACAACTAAACCAAAAAACTCGCATACCATTGGGTGTCATGGACAGCAAAGTAGCTACGGCCCTAGGAAAAGCCTTGTCCTGTGTCCGGGAGGACTATCTTTGATAGTCTCCACCTGCACAGGGACGTCTTGGAATATGCCAACGCAGAGGGAGTGCCCCTGGCAATTCTGTCCCTGGATCAACAGGGAGCGTTCGACAGGGTCAACCACGACTATCTCTTTCACCTTCTCCGTACCTATGGGTTCGGAGAGTCGTTCATGAGTACCCTGCGAACGCTCTACGCCGGCGCCATGTGCCATGTGCGGGTAGGGTGTTGCCTCACGGCACCCTTTGCTTTTGGCCGTGGTATAAGGCAGGGTTGTCCGCTGTCGGGGCTACTCTTCTCTCTGGCTGCCGAACCGTTCCTCAGACTTTGCAGGTCGAGTCTCCAGGGATTTGTTCTCCCCGGTCAACCTGAACGCAGGCTCGTTATTTCTGGCTACGCCGATGACTTCTCGGCATTTATTGCCGACGACGGAGACTTCGTCCGTCTCCGAGAAGTGTACGACGTCTATGCCGCACAGTCCGGAGCGCAGCTCAATGCCGAGAAATCGACAGGCCTGTGGTCGGGCATTTGGGGACAGGACGTATGGACACCCCTCTTGACTTCGCTTGGTCGAGCGAAGGTGCTAAAATCCTGGGTGTTGTTCTGGGGAACACGCCAGCTGTAGTGGCTGGGAGCCTGGAGGAACTGCTCGTTAAGTTCCGCGCTGCAATCCTCAGGTGGCGTTTCAGGGCGTCGGCCATGTCGCTTCGTGGTCGCGTCCTGGTTGCCAACCAGTTCCTAGCTCCAAGGCTGTGGTACACGTTCCAGATTGTACCTCCCCCTCTGGCTCTTGTCAATCGGATGCAGGGAGAACTGGCAAACTTCGTATGGGCGGGCAGGAGGCACTGGACTCGTTTACGAGAACTCTGCGCTCCTGTCCATCTGGGAGGACTTGGACTTGTTCACCTTCCATCCAAGGTGGCCATGTTCCGGGTGTTGTTTGCTCACCGATTTTTGACCAACTTGGACGACCATCCTTGTCACGCCATGACCCGCCACTTCCTCGGAAAGTACCGACGTCTGGGTCTTGGGTGGCAAGTCTTGTTTCACCCCCTTATCGGTGGGCCTGCAGCCCGGAGCACGTCCGAGTTCCTCCGCACGGTTCTGGTTGCTTGGTTCTCCCTGCAACCAAAGCCAAGAAACTTCCCCTCTACTGTCTGGGGCCTGCGTGACATCCCTCTCACGCTGACCTCACTGATCCCTACAGCGACCACCCCGTTTATTACATCCTGGTCTTCACTGGGATGTAGGACGTTCGGTGACCTACTCGTCGGTGATGAGTGGGTAGAGGTGGAAACACTAGAGGGCTTCGACGATCTGCCTCGTCGTACACGCGAAGCCCTGAGGATCAACGGGAACAGGATCCGGGCTTTTTGTGACCTCCGCTTTCGTAGGGTCAAGGAGATTCCGGGTCCTGAACCCTGGGCACCATCGCTCTTCTACCGTCGCCCACTCTCTGGCATGTGGGTCCCTCTAATTCCCGTGACCAACAGGCGGACCATCCTGCTTGACATCATGGTGAAGGGGCTCGGCATAGACGGTTCCGCAGAGGGTCAATGGTCCAATGACCGCATCAACTGGAAAGGCCTAGCCCGCCCGCCATCCTTGGGACTAGATTCCGAGGTGGTGTGGCGCTTCAACAAGAACCGTCTAGCCGACCCCATTTTCCTATTTCATGCGGGTTTGGTCGCCTCCCGCCTGTGCCCTTGGTGCCTGGTGGAGGGGTCGGCGTGGCACATGGTGGTGTCCTGTCGGCAGGCCGTACCCATGTGGCGATTGGCCGACTCCCTCATAAGAAGCATTCTGGGACGCCCTAGGGTGTCTCTCCGAGATTTGTATGTCGGGATCTGGCCCAACAACACCTCCACTATTGGTCAAATCGATCTGGCCAACTTCGTTCTCGTGTTGGCCAAGAGCACAATCTACAGGCTACTAGTCTGCTTCTTCAAGGACGGCAGGGTGCCGTCTCCCTACGAAGTGGTCCTCAAAGCCCGTCTGAAGTCCCGACTCCTCAAGGAGTATGCTTGGCACCTTGGGCGAGGGACGATAGACGGCTTTGAGGCAAAGTGGTGTGATAGAGAGGCGCTCTGCTCCGTCCTTGATGGGGAGCTCCTCTTCTGTCAGGCACTGGCCCTGTAAAGACCATCTGTTTTCCTTTAGTGACCGATAGGGTTTGTACCCCCAAACCCTAACATTGTTTATTGTATTTTTCTCCTTGGTTTTTAGTATCTAGACGGAAAGGAAGAAGCCCATCAGGCTCTTCCTAGTTTATTTTTATTATTTTGTTTCTCATTATATCTTAAAGTCATTTTGATGTTCCATCACATTTATGTTCTTTTTGTTTCTCGTTTTTGAGAAAATATCCTTTTGGAAGATGTTTTCTCTCCCCTATCGGTACAATTATTAATAAATAAATAAATAAATAAATAAATAAATAAATAAATAAATAAATAAATAAACACACACACACACAGCCACACAGTGCCTCCACTGGGATTCGAATTTATGTTAACGTATTCACAAAAGTGCCCACGTCTGGTCTCGAGTTTTATACTGGTCATTTTAATTAAAGATGTCTATCCCTAAGCTCGACATGCTGCCAGGGTATGCAAGCCAGTGGCTAACAGTTTGTTTATTGATTGACCTAGCTAGCGGCAGTTTAGTGATTAACCTAGGAAGCTCGACCTTTCTTGCTACTGTCTGTTTCACAACACTGCTGTCCGTTTCACAACAACCAAGTACTTCCTTCAGTTTACTTCACAAAAGTAAATCCTGTAACGAAAAGGATTTTACGTTCAATTATTAACTT